>APFE030154721.1:5315-30715 GCA_000404065.3 Pinus taeda | reverse complement strand
TATATCTCTTTTTCTACTTTCTGAGTGCCTGATCTGAGATCTGTTACCAGAGAGGGTTGCCATCACCTGTACCAACCTCTGAGCACCTGTACCAACCTCTGAGTGAGTTGCCATCAAGGACAACACTTGAAACATAATGCCAACAGAGTGGTCATGAGAATGAGATTCAACTTCTTATTTTTCTTGTTTAGAGCCTGATGAATCTTCATCCTTGTGCTTTCTAAAGTCCCTATACATTTCTTCTGCCATAGACTTTATAGCTAGGAAACTTTCTATGAACTGGGGGTCTAGCCCTATAGAACCTTCTTCTGAGAATAGACTCTCCCAATTTCAGGATTAGTTTCCACCAACTCTCTTTCTCCTAATTTGAGCTTTGATCTAGTGATCATTCACAGCTAAACCAACACAAGCTTGTCTAACCTTACAGCCTAAAGCTCTGATACCACTTGATCTGATAATCACCCTATGAGTGACCTCAATTGAAGATTTATTAAACAAAAGGTATTACAGACTCATGTGTTGGTGTGTGTGTTCTGTGTTATTGAAACAACGGATCGATCAAATTGCCAATACATAGACATTTTAAATGGAAAGACAACAGAGAAATACTATAAGCAATACTAGACACAAACATTTTTTAATAAGGAGTTCACCCTATTCTCTAGGGCTACATCTCCAGTCCAGCTTCAGTGGTGGCCTGGTTTTATTGTGTCTTACAGCAAAGAATTTATAGTGCAGGGACTCAACATGAGTTCTCCTAACAGCAGATTTTGCTTGGCAGGGTGGTTCTTGGATTCCCCAAGCCACTCAGAGTTCACAGACTCTTTTTCTTCCTACCATCTCTATGAACTTTGGTCTACAGTGGAAAGAGCCAATTGTCATTCCCAATCTAGATAGATTCCTCGATGGGAAGGCTTGAATATTCAAGCTCTTTGGTGCTAGATGCTGCCTATGGTCAGCTTGGCCCTCTGTCTCTTCTGCTTGACTTTACTACTCTTTGTGTTCAGTCCTCCTCTCAGGGTTCACTGTTCACTATCTCTCTTGGTCGCTTGGATTCTTCTCCTAATTCTCCTCTCTTTTTCAACTCTCTATTCATGGCTTTAACCAGTCGATCCTATGCCTGTTTGGTTCCTCTCCCGCCTGCACCGATTCCCGTCCTACAGCTATGCTTGGAGTTCCTTGTTCGGCGTCAGCATGAACACTAAGGGAGTGCCACGTGTCTCCATCTAACTAGTTCCAGCATGCTTCGTCGGCTCGTTCCTCCGGTTATGTCACGAATACGCTCTTTCTCCACTGTGGCAGTCAACGGATTCCAAATCCCTTTTAAATCGCAGCTTATTTCCCTGTCAATTCCACTTCTTTCCATTGGGCGCAATCTTAGCCGTCAGATCTGGGCTCCTCTAGATCCAACGTCATACGCACTTCAAGCGTGGTTGACTTGCTTGACCGTTAACGTGTGATCACGGCGGTTTTTCTCTCACCTCTGTTGCCATGCGTCGATCGTTGATTGTGATCACTCCACTTTCTCCAAAACCTCTTACCGTTCAAGGGCATCCTGATCAAACCGCCAGTTTCCAGGCCATGGGTCCCACCATCGTGCATTGGCGCTTTTTACCTTTTGCCGCCCGCAGTCCTCTAGCTCCCAACATGACCGAGTGCTTAAGGCTCCCCCATTTCGGCCCTGTTCGCCTAGTGATGCTCTATTAGCGCTTAAAATCGTGCATCAAAATCGCCTCCTTTTCCCGATACGGGGCTCCCAGCAGCTATTTTGGCCTCTTGCACAGTCTCCATGGGCCTTGGCCAGTGCGCTTTGACCAAGGTCCTCGTCGTTTCGCGCTGGCTGCCATTGCCACTAGTTCAGGGGGTTTTTGATGTTGTTTTGGATTTCATTAAAGATTTGTTCAACTCGATACAGTCAAAGTTCTTGACAGTATTTTGTGGATTCGATTTAGATCAATAGGTAGGTCTGCCCACCTAATATAGGATCTAAAAAAATTCCTGGGGCACTGCCTTGAACCCTATGTAGGGGACTAATGCCCCGGTGAAACCCCCGAAAGGTGGGTTGCGCCCCCACTATGACCCCCCCTGTTGCACCCAACGCAATGAACAAAGGGGGCTATTGCTCCCCCTATGACCCCCCACGCATGCAACTAGTCGTGGAAAGAATATAACACACACTCAACAGTTCCAATTCAACGTACATATGTTGTTGGCTTGTTGGGGCCTGACCCAGGTTTCGAAATGATTTAGCCAAAAAAATCCCAAGACTACCAGCCCTTTCGGCAACAGTCTGCGATACGTGGACTGAGGTCTCACCCAAGGTAATATGAGAAGGTGCTGGAACCAGGTTTCCACACCCTAGGGATGTCTTAATGAAGTCTGGGAAGTTCGCGACCCGATCCTGCATGCTTGCACTGCTCTATGTAGTCGTTCGTCCTTCACAGCTAATGCAACGGCTTCCGCATAGCTCTGTAGAGAGCACAAAGAGGTGTTGTCTAGTTCCTTATTCCTTACTGTGCTTTTATTATAGATCTTAACTTAATTATGTGGGCCCAACATTCTTATTAAACATTCAACATACATAACAAGTGTGTGGAATCATAAACTGTAAATAGATGCAGAAATATAACAGAAGCATAGACACAGAATATTCCAAAATCAACTTATCTTTTATTAATCCTCTGTTCAGATACAATCCCAACTCCACCCTGCACACTCAACTACAGGGGTTTGTGCACATAGCTGCAGATTCTACTAGGCCTCTGTGCACTCAGCTGCAGAGCCTCTTCTTACTACTACAACCCAAGACTCGGACTTATAGACTCAAAGCGAATTCCTCATTCAAAACCCATATTACTTCTCCAAGCTAAGACTAAGACTTAAAACTGACTTTACACTTAGAGCCTCACTCTATTTATACAATCCCATGGTCCTGTTGATGCCCCGAAAATAATTGTATCAACATTAGGGGATGACCACCCGGTCCGGACCTTAATACAGCGCCTTTTCCATTTGGGATGGTGGCTCCGACTGGATATAATGGGACCAGTTTCCCAGTAATGAATAAAAGGGGTGGATGAGTGATAGGTTGTTTGATCTAATGATAGGCAAATAACTTAATCTATCAACAAAATAAGAGAACTAATACTAATCCCGGGAACAATTATTCTTTGGAAATGCAGCGTTTGATGATCTTTGTCTCTTGACAGGCATATAGATGACTCTGTCAAATAAACATATATATTTATTCATTTAAAGATTACTTCATCTAAATAGTTAAACAAAGTGATTAACACAAGATTGTTGCACTTATCATTTATATCATCGATACATACATGATTGGAAGAAAAGCATACTATAAACAACCAATAGTGGAATGAATAAAGAATGCTGTTAGAACACATATATATATGCGATAATAGCAAGAGCGATCAAATGACAATTCATATAAAAAGACTGAGTCCAAACATAGATAATAGTACCATATGAGATTCTAATCAATCCCAATATCAATCACTATTTGAAATTCTTCTTTCAACGCAGAAATGCTTTCAAACAAAGACAGTAGTGCACATTTGTATAAAAGCTTCCTTATCAAAATTAGAATGATTGGTCCAGTTTCATAAAAGAATATCCCTGAAGTACAATAGTGCAACTTCAGGGTTTAAGTCATATACAAAACTTTACGACCCTTTCTAAATGCATGAAAGGGTCTATAAATACTACACTAAACTAAAAATCTATGAAACCAAAATCCTACTTAATTGGTATCAATTAATGATAACTATCTCCTTGGCAGCGATCTGGCAGTTGGCGATATGAATCATCACTCAGGTTGTTTTCCTTTAAACCTGAGCTGGCTTATCGCAAGCATTGGCTCCACTTTGGGTGGTCTGATGAGGCGAGAACTGAGTTGGGCAGAAAAGGTGGCATCTTGAATATCGGGTATAATATACTCGATCACATCTGTAAGGCATTTGAGGGCGGCTCTCTGGCTGTGCAACTTCACTAAAAAGAACCAATAGGCATCCCATGTCAAACTGTTAATTCCCGCGATTAACCTTCCATTTTTTCCAGCTCCGGGTAACATGACTGCTCCAATATTTTCGTTGTTGTTAATTTTCCTGGAGTACATTGAGAAATCATGTTAGACAAGTAAAGAGTATTATTAACTAATTCAACCAAATTACTAGTGGTTGTCTTGCATCTTGAAATCACTCTTTCTGCCTTCATTAGCTGAGATTTCCATTTTGTAAATAATATTTCTTTATGCGATTCTAGAATTCTTGGTAGATTAGCCGCGTGTCCCTGATCGGTATCTTGCCATTCCAGAAAATTGGTCAATGTTTCTTCGGCTTGATCCAAGTCTGTTCTTTCATTTTCTACTTTCTCACTTATGGATACCGTTAAATCACATAATGGTTCTGCCTAGGTGATTTGCTGACACAAAAGCTTCATCTGATTTATCAATCCCTTGTTTAATTGAAATACCTCTGCTTTGAATTCATTTATCTGTGGGAGCTTCTTGGTTTTCTCAAGTTGAACTGATAATTGAGCAATCTGCTCATCTTTGGATTTCATCATTTGCTCATTTGATGTTTTTAGTTGTGCCAATGCCTCAGATAGCTCCTTTTGCTTTTGGACTGCACTATCGTCAATCCTCTGTTTTTCCTCCTGCAATTGTTTAGTTAACTGATTGTTTATTTGTTGTTGTACTAGAAATTGTTGTTCTTCCTGCTCTGCCTTTTGTTGTGCTTCCGACAATTGTGCTTGTAGAGAAACGATATCCTGGTCTTTTGTCTTCAATAAACTGCTCACCTCTGATGCTTTGTCTATTGTCGCCGCCGAATAGGCTCTAGCATATTGCAATAGTTTTTTCAAATCATTAGAGGGGTCAAATTCCTCTTTCCAAAGCACATTGCCCATGACTGTTTGTTCTGGGAATAAAGAAGGTTGATCAGTCCTTCTCCTCTTCCTCTATCGTTTCACTACAGCTTTATGTCTTGGGCTATAGAAGACATCCAAGGGAGGAATCTCTTCAATCTGCAAAATGACTTCGCCGGAAGGATCCTTTGGGATTATTTCCACTTCTTTTGATTTGGGTGGGTTGTTGGTTTCACCTGAAACCTGCTTTGAAGTTGCCTCCTGTGTATTGACCTCTTTTGATGTCTCATCATCTTTAGAGCGTTCAAAATTGCCGATAATTGAATTAAATTGCTACCATTCCTGGAGCAATTTCGGATCAATTTGAGTATCCTCATTTACACTTAAACTGCTCTGTTCTTGCTCTTTCGCCTGGATCTCTTCTTGTCTTTTCTCATGCACTTCTTCCTATTTCTTTGATGTAACAAGAGGTTCTTTAACAAGTTGCTGCTTAGGCTCGCTTGATTCTGTTGTTGGAGTCGTCGCTAACAGATCTAGAGGCAGAGTTTGCAACCTCTGCTCTCTAAGTCTGTTGAATTCAACTAGTCCTTCATCTTTGTATTCATTTATAGCGAGCGATTTAACTTGATACATTGAATCTGCCGACGTGAACAAGTCCTCAAATCTATCTTCTTTATGCTTGAACTTGGTCAATTTGGCCTGTTCGAGCGCATTATAGGCGACTTTGTTTGGATCAAATTGCCTGCTCGGTAGAGTTGCCAGAGTTAATGACTTTATCTTCTCAGCTTCTTTCTCTGCATGTTTGAAATCATGTAGAGTGTAGATGCCACATCTCAAAGGAAAAGAAGGCCAGACTTGCTTCTTAGCTTTCTTTAGAGTTTGTGTAACCCCATCGGAGATGATCTGATAAGCTATTTCCCTGGCAAGTAGTTTATCAGGGATGTATAGAGGAAGAACGTGGGGTTTGGCTTGACTGCCAAAAATTCTGATATAAGTGAACTTTTCCTCCCCAAACCAACTTCCTATGGATTTTAAATCAATCCATGCTTGGTAGGAAATCTTAGGGGCAGGCTTAATGAAAATATAATGATGAATGGGCAACATGAAGCCATTCCAGATTTGATACAAATGGTGTTTGTAGTTGGTTTTCCACAACTTTTGATGGTATATGTGAACGGTTTGGGGTCTTGCGACGTCCACCTCCATTCGAGTACAAGAAATTCAGAATTAAAACACAAGACATCTAATATATAGGCACTATAATAAAATGGGGGAATGAACCTTTCAATGACGCGGGACTTGGATCCAAAATCAAGAACTGTGGATGCTAACTTATCGGACAGTATATTTGACCAATCCATTATTTCACCACTACATGCCGCCTCCATTAAGGGGACCATCTCTATAGTAAAATTGGCGGAATCATGTAATCCCCACAACCTATACATCATTATCCTAGCATAGCAATAAGGCGAGCATAAAGAATCGACCGAGTACTTACCCGAAGATTCGTGTTTGTGTTTTGCTGGATTTTGTCTCTAATCCCGAATGGGTTCGGATTCAGTCTCGTTCTCCGCTCGGAATTTCTCGAGAAATGTCGTGTTATATTTCTTCTCTGGCACCGGTAAATGATACATTTGCCTTAAATCCTCAGCTTGAAAGGAACCGAAAATTCTCCCATCTCTGGTGCTAAAAGTCCTGTCTGTAATTGGGATTTCCTGAATTGCCCATCTCACCACAACTGTATATGGGAGGATTTGTTCCCGAGCCGCTATCCGATGGAGAAAAGAGTTGGCTAAATCCCTTAGATTAGCTTCGGATTTGCGAGTGCTGTCAGTTGAAACTTGTACTACTGTCACCCTTGGCTCTTCAGCTTCGATCAAATTATAGGTGCCTTGCCAAGTAGTTCTGGCAAGTCCTAGGCATGTGGTATCCAATATTAATCCTTTATTTTTAGCATTTGGATCAACGATGACTTGCCCTGTGGCCGATGAAGCGGAAGCCATTGTAGTTTTCTTGGACTTCTTCCCCATTTTGCTTGAAGCTGCTACTTCGGAAGAATTCTGCACAGAAATGACAATGAACGTAATACAGAAAATGATAGCGCAAATCGAATACGAGTGAGATATATATCGATAGATGCATGGTGAATGATTAACTTAAGGTGGCCTCGGATACAATCTGTAAAAAGATCTTAGGCTTACTGTTTCATTAAATGGCCATTAAGACCTTTCAATCCTATAAATGCCCATCAATTCGATTATTGGCCGAATGATTTATTTGAAGTGTGCCTTGGATGTTTTGGTGGTTGAGCGTGGATGAATCGCTCTTCAGAAGATAAGGCTTTAAATATGAATTAATTGTAATAAACCCGCTTTAAGATTTTCTTTGAAATCTGCGCTTTTGGCTTTATCGCAATCGAGCGTCGGGGGAAATCATAAATCGTTACATTGGGTCCATTTGGGATCCCCGATCGCAGATAGCGATATCACATCGCGTTGGGAGTTGTGAGTGGGGCACTTTTAAAAGCATTCATAGTCGATCGCCAATTGCCGATAGCGATATCGCATCGCATCGGAGCAAAAGGGATTTTTATTGCACCAACTCATTATTGCCGATATCCGATAGCCTATTTCGCATCGGAGAAAACCAAAGGGTCCTTGAGTTGTGTTTCCTTTGTCATTGTGATATGTGATCTTGCGATCGCTTTATCGCAATGATAAAAGATTAATATTTATATATAAGGCCTTTGATTGGTTCATTCAAAAAGTTTTGGTAATGTTTTATTTTATGATTTCGGACCTTTTTGAATAAAACTAAGTTGATACCGATTAAAATTAAAAAGGGACCCATTTCATATTATAGTTTTGGGATAATAATGATATGAAATGAGGGGTTGTTGTAGGGCACAACAGGTCCATGGACCATGGGTAAGTAGACATACCACACATTAAATTATATTATTTTACCACAGACAACCCTAGACTCTCGCGCTCTGCACCCACATTTTGCGGGGTATTTACATTACACTAACCAAAACCTCGGGCTTCAAGTCCTAAAAACATGCTATGGGGGGGATACGCTGCCCAACAGGCCCCCAACATAATCATCATGACTTGTCCCGAGTCACTCTGCTGGTGTGGTGATCTTCGTGCAGAGTCCATCCAACAACTCTGCGCTTCGTTTATGTCTGCAACACATTCTTCCGCTTTTCGCTATATCAGTTTTGCGCGACTCTCCATTGCATCATTGTCAGGGACACCTTCTTTCCTTAGCGCATATGTACCCTGCATCTGGACTAGCTTTCCCTCGATCGTGGTGGTGACCGTGAATGCTTCCTCGAGCCAAGGCTAGATGCGTGCTTTAAGCACTGCTTCTTTTTGGCGCGCAACGTCCACCTGTTCCTTTAGAGCCTAGGCTTCCTTCATCTTGGCAAGTCGCTGAGTAAGGGCAACCGTCTGTGCGGTCCCCCTAATATTGTCATATGCCTATTGTAACTTCCATGCTTCTATCTCTAGACATTGTATGGTTGGATATTCCTACAGTGATATGAGCGTGAAGAGGGACTGATCCAAAAAGACCATGCAGTCCTATATGAAGTGCTCTATTGCTTCCAACCCTAATTGAATGGCACGGTTGCACTACTCTCTTACTTTCGGGGGTGTAGAGGGATGCGCCTTTAGCCGTAGCTCAGCGATCTGTGGGTTCAGCTCCAACTGAACCTTCACGGCCTTCTCCTAGGCCTTGTAGACTCGAACCGCTAGTTGGTGAATCTTTTTTGCTATTGGGAGTATCACCCGCATGACCAACTCCAGTATGCTGCTACAGGCCTCCTCCATGGCCTATTCCAATAACTGGGTTTGTGCGACCAGGTTGTCGCGCTACAGGTTGAGCTGTTCTAAATTTAACTTCTGCTCAGTCAAGACTTGGAGGGCGCGGCCCTCCCTAGAATGAAGCTTAGTATTTACCCCATCCTGTAGCTAGTATAGGGTTTCTCGAGGAAGGAAAACCAAATTCAAACCCCAGCCTTTCATTTGAATTACCGTGGCCCCGTTGCCCTCAGCTGCTACGATGACTGCGCCTTCTGGTAACACAAAATTGTTCGTTGTGCAGGCGCGCAACATCTACTCGACTTCAGATGTACCTTTCGCAAGGTGTGTTGTCATCATTCCTGGGGGTCGCACCTGTAATTCCTACAACTGCACTCTAAGTGCCCCCAACACAGTTGTCTGCTCCATCATTAATTCTTCAAACGCATCCTTATTGACATCGCAGACTGTTTCGCCACTTGTCAAGAAGGTCTCCCTTGGTGAGCTGGATTGGGTCGACGGAGGTCTTTGTTGCCTTCGTCTTTTTCCACAAGGCTGTCTTCTCATGGACATGCAGCCTCTTGAGTTTAGTCAATCTTGGTGCAGGGTCCATGCATTCCTCTGTCTCAGCCTCCCCCTATATGTCCTGCTTTGTGGAAATTTCCTGGCCTTCCTTGGTCTCTTTGGTGGGCATGGTTGTGCACTCTGTCGTCTGTGCTACCGCTGCTGCCTCAGCCACCTTCCACTGCATGGCCACTTCTTGTTCCCAACGCGTCCTCTCAACCAGCTGCGCGAAGCACATATTGGTGTCCTTCTTTCATTGCTATGCTACGATCTTCTCTAGTTCCACCAAGTCTAGAGCACGCCACTCTGGAGACCATGACGCCATAACATCGAAGATTGCATCATCCATTGCAATGAATAGAAGCTTCACCCACGTTCGGGTTGGATCCTTGCGTGCCCGGATATACAAGTTATGCATATCCTCCTTGAACTCAGTGGTGCCTTGAAAGTTGTTATATACTGTAGGGAACAACCACAGCCTATGTTTGATCCATGTTCGTATGCTCGCCTCTACGAACACCCAAAACACCTTTATCTCGCGAATCCTCGTCGCGTCTTTCATTACCCAAAGTGAGGTGTACCTTGCAACTTCGGGTAGGTCACCCTCAAGTGTGGGAAACTGGCTATCTTGTAGCAACTCTCCTACAACCAACAGGACGGATAAGAGAAACCATGCATAGTGGAAGGTCTTACCCTACTTCTGGGCCTCTCTACAGTTTGTCAAAAACTCGTCATAGAGGAACTGTGCCTAGTTGAACTGAACCCCCTCTGCACACTATTCGTCCAACGCAATTACAGATGTTTGCACTTCCACAGCCCGACATTTCCTCATTAGCTTGCCGGCCAACATCTGGGTGGTTATGCGCACCCCTTGGTCCTTGACGCTTGCGATTATGTACCCTCGCTTCCTCTTCTCTAGCTTATACTTGGCCTTCATAACTTCTGGGACGGCCAAGTCACTGCTCTTTCCTACTATGGATGTGGGGTCGTTTCCTTTGATGGGAAACCGAGAAATCTGGTGAATTAAATCGGCCATGATGCGAATTGGCTCCTCCAGCCAGAGATGCCCATCATGTACTAGGCACAGAAGCTGTCGGATGACAAAAATTGTGATGGGCACGTGATGGTAGTTGGGTATTCATCACAGATGGAGTAACCCAGACCCCTCCACACCACGTAACCATTTTTTCTTTGGTAACTTCTTTGCGGCCAACTATGGGAACTTCTCACTGTCTGCGAGGTCCCAATCTTCGAACTTCATATTAGGTACCTGTCCCATTGACAGACCTTCAAACCTTATTTCATCCAGAAGGAGTGGGCTCTGGAGCACACTCTTCATGGCCTCCAAGTCCTTTGGTATCTTGGTTTTTCCCTTCCACAAGGGGATGTAGGGGGGTAACTTTATCACTGAAGGCACTTGGGAGCTAGTGTCTACCGCATCGTCCTGCGCTTCAATTTGGATGATCAGAGCTTGCAAATATTCCTCCTCCTCCTTAGTTTCAAGGGTGACGACCTTTCCCTTCTCTGTCATTGATAATTTACTAAACTGGGGGTTCCGTGGTGATACCTTAATTGGCGCCATTGTTTGCTTATCTTTCTATGGTTGTGGCATGCAGGGTGACTTAGGAACTTCTGGTGTAGCCGCCGCCTCTTCAGGATCTTCCTAGACTATACGGGGCTTCAGGGTAACCTCTACAAATCACACTCTTGTTCTTGCAGTCGTCATTGTGTTTGCAGTTGAGGGTGGTAAGAGTACGTGGCGCTCAATGCTATGTACTTGCTCAATTCTCAATCAACCAAGTCTTGCCCTATGGCTAGCCCTGATGGTTTTATAGCATCTTTTGAATTTGAATTTGACCCTTCCCCCCACTTCTAAGTCATTAATGTCTTTTTGGCGGCATATTGTCCCAAATCGAGCTCTTAATTCGTGTCTTAATTGCCCGCCGCCCACTCCTTTTTGCCTTAAATTGGACCTCTTGTCATGAACAGTGACACCAATGGTCACCTCCCAGCCTATCCATGCAGCAGCATGGCTCTCTATGCGCGGTCATGACCCCTGTGACACACTGATCCTGCGTGCAACCTCCTTGTCGCGCAGCTTCCATACAGAGTCTTTTATAGCCCCGCGCTCTCTTTCAACTACTTGGAGCGCTAAGACTGTGCTTCCTACAGATAGTCAGGTGGTCGCACCCATGGTGCGAGGCTTCAAGTCACCTTTCAACCTGGTCCATGGGCCTCCCTTAGTTACCCTCGCACTAGTAAATGCTTCATGTTCTTCCTTATATGGTGTGCTCCCCTGGTTGCTTTGTTTGATAATGTGCGGTTGCAACCATGGTAGTAGGGCTAGAAATTCTCGTTGATAATCTTCTAATGCGGTGGTATGGCTGTCGTATCTTCTCCTACCCTTCCATCGACGTGACATGTTTTTGCTATTTCGATCTCCATTTTTCTGATTTCTGCATCTATTACCATGCCTTTCTACTTCAGTCGTACCCGAGCTTCTTCGAGTTCGCGAAGGTTCAAGTGAGTGTGAAACATGTCTATGTAATGAGAAAAACACATATGCACAAATCTTTCCCCTTGCAGCAGAACAAACTTCCCTTTGCATGAAAAACGATAATCCCCATGCCCAAAGATGACACATGCTACATAAAGATGGTAAGGTGGAGAAATATTAAGATCAAGGAGGGGGCTTGAGATTTTTAGCTTACCAATAAGTGACCAAGGAACGATCGATCGCAGGATCCATGGTAGGCTCTAAAATTTGGATGCAAACCAAAATTTTGGAGGGTGTTGTAGCCACTGCAACACTTGGCGACACACTCGTTGAATACCAGATTCTCTGTTTCGGTTCATTTTAGTGCAATATCTTGGTATTTCAGGGAGTATTGACTCGTTGTGCATATTTATCCATCTTCCCCACTTCCCCCATGGATAGACATAATTCACCCTGTACCAACTCAATCGAACACAATAGAAGATTCAGCCATATCACAATGTTTCAAAATCAGGAAGGGTACTTTGGCTAGTGAGCTTAAGATTTTCGGAGTATAAGTTTTCATCTCTAGTGTTTCTTTGTTGCGAGTAGCCCTCGACAATACCCTAGCAAAGTCACGTAGGTACACAATAATTGCTCCATTTCTAGTGAGCCTAGACAATACCCTGATGGAGTTGCTTGCTTCACCTCTCTTTGTAGGAAGCCTTTCTCTTCTTTCGCCTTTTTTTTTTGAAAGAGAACTATGCATAGGCACTTATTTATTTTTTGGGGCAAAAGACGGATCCTAACTTATTGAGAGCAGGAGAGTTTGTTCCTTCAGAGAAGCATGTAAGACCTCTAATTCATATTTTCTCATCCATATTTTTCCCCTTCTCTGTTTCTACTAGTTGGATAAGCTTGAACACATAGAGCAGAAGACTGAGTACATGCATGGGTTTTTCCAGTTTAGACACAGGTTCATGGTTTGACTGAAACTTTCTTTACAAATGGCTCCTATTTTCCATCAAGACTTCATCGGCTAGAGGTTACAACCAAGATGAGAGATGACAGACACAGGATTGGCCAAGCACTGCAGTGTCATAAGACTCTTTTCACTTTGGCCACATACCATTCAGAAACCAGAACATAGGTCCAGGAACAACACTTATTTGTGTAGTGAAAACAAATGGAAAACTCAACATGAAAGGAAAAACAAGACGAGAGGAAAGGCGTGCACAAAAATCTAACAAAAATAAAAGACAAGAAAGAAAAATAGTCCAAGGAAACAAGATGTAAAACTAGAATAAGTAAACCATGATGGACTAGGAGTGCAAGGAAAGGAAAGCTATGATGAAACTAATCCTACTCTTATTCATCTAAATGGCTAGAATTACATGAAATAAAATTTCAAGTGAAGCCACCGTAGTCGCTCCCGATCTGCATCCACAAAGTTATAAGTGATTAACACTGATAAATAGTAGTGTACAATAGAAAATACAAAAACTTGAGAAACTTTCACACAGAAAGGAAGGTCTTGCCTGTGAGCAGAAAGATGTGTCACAACTACCCAATACATGTGCTTATCTCTTCAATGGAGACCGTTTCTAAAAAATTCTCGGAAGCTTCTTGTGAGTGTGTCCTTATCTGCATCAAGCTCCTTAGCAAGAGTGAGAAAGGATTGAAGCTTGTTGTCTACAACATGGCTTTCCAAGTAAGATTGTTCCGCCCATTCAGCAATTAGATCATGAGATTCATAATGGTTGTTTGAACAGCCTCGTGATCTGTGAAAGGGTGAATATTCAATTTGACGAACTCAATCATGATGGGAATCTTGGAAGGGAAAATAAATTTGATCATTCTCAACAGTCATGCCAAGATAGTGAGGACCTGACATAACCATCAGCACAGGCTGAAGTGCCTCACCTGCTTGACAGAAGTCTGAAGAGAAAGATGGTAAACGGTGAAGGTCAGAGAGCATGAAGCAACTGTCATTGGATGTGTTGTTGGGAAAATGATAATTTGAATGACAGTAACCCAAGATAGAGGAATGATCAGATGGGCTGGTTGAAATGTTAGGTTCCTAATTTGAAATTTGAACAATCTTACAAATGCTCTGCATAATCAAGCCAAGTTCGCTGTGAGCTAGATATGATGGGCTGATTTGCAGTGAAAGGTTCACAAGAAGACCGAGGGGCTTATCAGGTAAGGGAAGATTCGATAAGTATGATTGTGGGAAAAGAGAGTCCTTGATATGATCAACTTCATAATTTCATTATTTTATGAAGGACGGACACTCCCAACCTGAGTTTGATGTAATAGATGTGCATGAAGAAGAAATGTGCTATGACAGATTCGTGGATTCGGTCATGAGTGAAATTTTAAAAATTTGGAAGATCACACCCATAATACCAAAGTTGTGAGGTCCTGACATAACCATCAATGGACATTGAAGTGCCTTGACTCCTTGACATGTCCCAGGACTTTCCAGTATTACATAATCACATTTTGAAGCATGAACCAAATTATGCATGGCTTGAGGGTAGTTGTTGTTGCTGAATTCAAAACTACTCTCAAGATGGGAGCCATCTCTATCATAGGTTGCACCATATTTTTCATCTTTAGCAAGTTGGCTTGAAGAGTTGTCTCCATGCAAGAGAAGAGATGACAAGGAATGGGAAGTACACTCTATGATTAGACTACTTTCATCATGGAAATCCTCACTGCCATGTGTCGACTAAGGAGATAAATCATTGGATGAAGTAGAAAGAGAACATGGAGTATCTCCGATTCATGTGGATGTGTTGTGAATGGCAAGACACATGGGAAAGTGAGGTGAAAAGGAAGTTTCCATACGAATGTCTTCTTTGACCAGAGCACATTCTAGATCTGAGCTAGAGTTTTCATGAGAAAATGTGAGATCACATGATGTGCTTGGGTGTTCATCATAGAATATAGAAGCATAGGAGTGATCACTTCCCAAGGATGGGGGTTGATCGAAATAATTAATTGTATAAGATGTTTCATCAAGATTAGTAGATTGAGAATTGTTAGAGAATGGAAGCTCATTGTTTTTGTGTGGACAATTTTGAATCAAAGAGGGGGAATTAATAGTGTCCTCACCTTTCTTCTCCTCTACCGGTGTAATGTGATTGTCTTGCGCCTCATTGCAATTTAGGCCACCAGCTTGAGAATCGAGAGAATGTGCATAGTTGGTTGGTGAAACATATTGATCAAGCATGACACAAGGAGTCATGGCTTGTGAATCAAATGGAGGATGGTAGAGAGGTGGATCATCTTTGAGACTTGAGTTGTGAATGGTGATGTCTTCTTGTGGAATGGAGGAGTGCATCTTGGCTATAGTCTTTCTGAGCCATTCTGGAACTTCCTCCATGGAAGCGAAAGACACATGAGAAGATGGGTTGGGGACATGCTACACATATTTCTCAGCTTTGCAATCACCACAGTGGGGCACCCACATTGGGATCGGAAAGGGAGGAAGACAAGGAATAAATGAGGTGTTTGGCTTCTCCTCTACAATTTGAGTTGCCTCATGATTCGCAAGATTTGGGGAAATAAAAAAAAAACGGGAGGTTCAGGTTCACCGTATAAAGAGACACAAACCAAGAGCTCAAACTCTTATTTCAAGAAATCCCAGTTCAAATCTTCTTATGAAATTTCATAGCAAAGGTGAAGGAATTGATCAGAAAAATTCTCAACTGATTCGTTAGGCTCCATTCTTAATAGTTTTATCCTTCCACAAACATCTCGGTAGTTATACTTGCCAAAGGCTTGATGGAGCTCCCTAAGGAAAGGGTGAAGGGAATGGATGGAAGTAGGTGGCAAGATATGACACCACCAATTAGCCCGACCTTCAAGGGTGAGGAAGAAAAGGACACAAGTAGACTCTTCATTATCGATTTCATAAGGTTCGCAAAATTGAAGAAAATCATAAATGTGCTTGGTTATGGATGTTCCATCCTCACCATTAAACTTTAACTAGGACAAGTGATCGAGAAGCTCATAGGGGGGTGAAAATTGATCAAGGGAAAAATTAGAGAAACACCCTCGGAGTATGATTTGTGTATGAGCCATTTTAGATAAAAGATTCAAACCAGATGCAACGAGCTCATCTTATCATATGGCCCTCCTTTTAGTGCCATTTTGTTGACGGTGTTGGACCCACCAACAAAGGGGATCTCCCAAGTATGAAGTCCCAACTAGACCTCACACCATTTGGTGTAGCAGTCCCATCTCGTACAATGGCTCGATTGACATTATCTTAGAGATTTTCCTTAGCTCTTGATGTTCAGCGCATGAGAGTGTTATTATTGTAACTTCAAAAGCGAGGTAGGTGTGCTTGGTGATTGCATAATGTAACTTGTGCCCAGGTTCTATTACTATAAGGGGAGAGAGTAAAGTGAGCCTCTATATGAGAGGTAGTAGTACCACCCAGGGAGAGACACACACGAACTAATAAGGGTCTCTCTAGCATCCAGTGAAGTAGTCCACAATGGATGCACCAGTCATTAAAACTAAGGTGAAGGGGACAACAGGTACACCACCCAGTAGAGTATTCCACATGGATGTGACAACCGTTGTAACCAAAAACCAAATATATCCTAAGGAGTAGTCCACAAGGATGTGATAATAGTGATAACCAATACACAAAGATGGTCTGTCTAGTATCCTGTGGAGTAGTCCATAGGAATAAGACAACAGTGGTAAACAATACAACACATCTTCAACAATGTAAGTACTAAAATAATAAAATTAGTTCAATTATCTTAGCACAGGTTAAGAAAACATGCATTACAAACGTTTAAAGAATAGTCTTACAAACGGATACAAAACATGTGCGAAAATGTGTTGGCCTTTATAGGCTTATGAATTAAGCAAAAGTTCCAAGACATATTTGTACACCATACATCACTAGTCCCAGTGGTGGGATGTTGGATCCAATGCTTGCTCCTCAAAGAACAAACTACAGACTCTCAGGGCTATGCGGGAGGAGCCAAGGTGAAAAGTCCTTTTCTCATACAATTAGGGGGTATATATAGCCAAGGGTGATGCCTGACCCTTGTGACTCTTGGACTTCGCTCATGACCGTTCAACTTACTATGACTTTTCAATTGACGTGACTCTTCAACTTCATATGTATGTCCGTTGGACTTTCACTTTACATTACATTTGATTACAACAAGTATGGCCCACAGTAGTGATGTGGCTGAGACGACTCATGACACAAATCGACATGGCACTGTTGACATGTATTGGCTGACTGTGGTGTCCATTTCAAGATTCTATGTTGCTAAGTGATGGATGTACTCTCAGTGTGTTGCATCTTCCACTCCACATAACAAAATGCCGCGGGATCTTCAATGGTCTTGGTGTGCTTGATGGTCCCATGCATGTCTTCTTTCACTTGCTGCTTGATGTGTTGTGTACATCTGTCCAGTTGCAAGCAAGTCTTCTAGCATGTGCTCCTTCTTCATCTCGTTCATCATCATGCCATGTTCTATAAATGTACCTGTTCCTACAATTCACTCAAGAAACGACGACACAAAATACAAAAATATCCTAGAATAGCATGATGAATTGTTTTGAGTTTCGGGTCCAAGTGACCGAGAGAGAGGACAAGACACTGAAATTGTGAAAAGCACAACTTAAGAGGGGATGAGGGTTTTGGATTAATGTCGGGAAAAGCTACGCAAAGGTGACTCGGAGGAAAAATTGCGCAATCAGGGTTAGGAGTGTCAGCTGCTAGGTGAAACCTAGTTGAGCAGAATCTATGCAATTCCTGGGAGGAAGACAAGGCAAGGTGTCGGGGAAATTGTTAGATAGTTATGCACAATTTATCGAGGGAGATAGAGTGGGGTAGGAGGAGGCACTGGAAAGACAATCTGTACAATTTTCTAGAGCAAGGCATGATTAGGCTTTGAGAAGTTACAAAACACAACTACACATTTTTGAGAGATAGTACGAGACAGACATCCAGAGGACTGTCAGGAAAAATCTTTCCATTTTCTGGGCTCATTGCAGGATAGGCAACTCGGGGGACTGCTGGAAAAATCTATGCATTTCTGAGAGATAGTGAAATACAGGTAGCACGGGGACTGCCAACGAGTTCTGTGCATTTCTTGGGCATAATGCAAGACAAGCATCCCGAGGGGATACTAGGAAAATCTGCACATTTCTTATAGGTAGAATTCGGCAGGCCAGCAAGACTCATCTAGGCAGCTCTATGCAATTCTTGGGAACAATGTAGAGTGGGACTGCAAATGACCAGCTCGGCTGCTCTGCACATTTATCGGGAACAATGCAGTCCTAGGTTGGAGTGCAGAGTAGATTTTCGATAAACGAGAGGGAGGCTTGATAGCTGATCTTGCGAGAAGTGCATATTGGATCAAGCTTGGAGGAAACTTCTGCACTGTTCTGGGAGACAAGCAACCTTCTCATTTCCAGAATTTTGCAATGTGGCTACCTAGGGGCACCTCAAGCATTGCGCATTTCTGTGCAGCAGAGGAGGGTCATTGAGATCGGGATCCGGTTGAAGGGGTTTGTCCAGTCGACATATTTTTAGGAAAAATGGCTAAGTGTGAGAGCAAGTGAACTTGTGTAGACGTGACATTGTGATCATACACTTAGCATATTTTGACAACAAGACAACACATGCCAAAAAGACAAACATGTTCTTAGTCAGACTGTATTAAAGATAAGAGCAACAAGTGTGACTCTTGAGATAGACCTTCGAATGACCATGATGACACTTGCATGACTGTGCTTGCAACTTTGTGTGTGAGTGTGAACGATGTTCATAGCGCAAAGACAACTCATGCACACAAAGACAAACCTTCAAAATCACTAGAACAAGATCGTAAGCATGATAAAGCAATCTATATGTGAGAAGATGATCGCTGGTGCAACGAGAAAAAGGGAGCAAGACCATACTTACCCTCCAAATGGTTATGCATTTCACGAAGTCTGCATGCGGTCCCGATATTTTATCGTATTGTGGTTCCTTGGTATTTCTCCTCAACTCCTTGAGAGTCATCTAACATGTCATCTTTCCTTATGGTCACTAAGAGATAAATTTGCGCAGTTTCAGCAGGCAATGGCTGATGTCGGGATGAGACCGTGGGAGGCATATTTGTGCAATTTTCGAATGCAAGATAGACTGGATAGTTGGTTCAGGATGGGGTCCTGGGATGACAATTTTGCGCAATTTTCTTGAGCAAGGTTATTGGACTGATTTGTGCATTTCTGGAGAGCAGTGTTGGTTGCCTGACTACTATGCACATTTATGGAGAGAAGTGATGGCTACCTAACTTCTCTGCACATTTCTAGAGAGCGGTGCTAACTTCCTGCCTGATCTACACATTTCACGAGAGTAGTGTTGTCTAGGCAGCTGAGGGACAACACTGCACAGATTCTGGAGACAGTGGGTTTTGGCTGAGGGAAGGACACTAGAGGAGACCACTATGCAGTTTTGGATGCCAAGGGAGGCTGGGGTTGTTGCACATTACACAATTCCAGTTGGCAAGGAAAAAATCTTGAGGGTTGCAGAAGAAAAGTGTGCAATTTTGGAAAGCTGGATGAGGCTAGGTTGCTCGAGAAACTGGCTAAGTGTGAGATCAGCGAAACTGATGTAAACAGTGATAGAACTTGACTATGATCACACACTAGAACACTTAGTGATACAACATAGACCATTTAGAACATATAAAACATACTCTGCTTGATGCAATGACCTTCGTGACAAGAGTGCATGAAGTGAGTGTGAAACATGTCTATGTAATGAGAACAACTCATACACCTGAAGCTTTCCCCTTGCAACAAAACAAACTTCTGTTTGCATGACAAATGATAATCCCCATGCCCAAAGATGAAACATGTGGCATAAAGATGGGAACGTGGAAAAATATTAATATCAAGGAGGGGGGTTGAGATCATCAATTTACCAATAAGTGACAAAGGAACGATCGATCACAGGATCCACGGTAGGCTCCGAAATTTGGATGTAGGGAAAAATTTTGAAGGGTGTTGCAGCCGCTATGACAAGCTCAAATGGTCGAAATGCCATCTGAAACAAACCACATCCAGTAGGTACGAGGCCATGTAAAAATATAATGAGTTGTTTGCCTTAGGATGTTTGGATGCAACTACATTATTCCTTAATGCAGAAGATAAAATACTGGCCCAATTGAAAGTTGTACCTCCAATGGCAATGACATACATGATAGGGACCCATGTCCCATGGAAGGTATCGATGTTAGCCCTATTATACACTTGATTCATCATGGCAAAAATGAGTTGGTAAACCTTTTGCAGACCCTCTGTCTTGTATACTTGGTCATTCTTAACCTGAAACTTGGATGAGTCTTACCACCAATTCCTCATAATGTCCTTAGTTGGAATTACAAAACCAAATAGTTGTTGGGTGTTAAATGGTTCCTCCTTTTCTCGAAACTTGTAATAAGCAACAATGTCTACTGATGAGATAGTTGTGAATGCCTCACCTGTCTAATTCCTCACTACCCATCGATCTATGTTTGTGTTCTGTATAATCCAATCAATGGTTTCTATGCATGGAAAGATAGGGGGATGCGAGGACAATTTGTGGAGCCTACACCTCTTGGCAGTGATATACACCTGGAAATCCTCCTGGTCTTTAAGGATGTCCTATTTAGAAAACTCTTCATAAATATCAAACCAGGAGAGTTTGGTGCTCCTATTGAAGTTGCATGCAGTGTCCCTATAAATAGGAGGTGATGGGACCTGATAAGTTTCTTGTATGTTGCTTTCAAATCTCTTCTGGGAAGGCTTTACTACTGGATGTTCCATCTCGCCAGAGAAACAGGGGATCAAGATGCACTCGAGATTGTCATCGCCTGGCATGTCAAATAATAGTCCCAAGATGAGAGAGACAACATGAATAATTAAACTTAGGAGAAAAACACAAATCACAGCTTCATAGTTCCTAGCAGATTCTCGGGGAAGAATTATGCCTAAGAAAGGCCGCAAAGGTCAGGGGGTCACAGGGTCGTGAAGATAAACTATGCAACTTAGCAACTAGGGTAGCCTAAGTCACAGATTGTCGCAAGTTGTAAGATAAGGTAGGTCACATGATAAGTAAAGTCACATAGGTCGCAATTAAGGAAAGGTTGCATGGGTTGCAAGATTGTAGTGAAGGGAGGTCACAAGGTTGCGAAGTTCGTCAGGTTGCGTCTTTTTTCCTATTGCAAATTTTGACCATGTGACCTATTCCTCAAGGCAGATCGGCGAAGGAAAAGATACTCAAAATGATTCCCTAGGGACCTACATGACTAGACAACTTAGTCACTGAGAGGGAAATCTTTCTTAGGGAAGATATGGGAGTGAGTAACTAGGAATAAATGAGTTTGGGAGGAATAATAGGTTGGCTAAGGGTTTCAGGATTAAATTGGGTTGTTAATCTTGGTTAAAAACCCCTAAATTAGGAAGATGCAGGGTGAGGGCAGATGAAGGGGACAAATGGCAGTAGGTAATGATAACCGAGAAGAGGAAGAGTCACTAACTTTGTTGGGTCATGTGATTCTCCAAATCATAAGTTTATTTGTCCTATGAGAGACCAAAATGAAATGAACAAATGACTGGTGAGGTCGATCTATTTATAGAAAAGGTCGCATGTGAGGGGTCGCAGAGGTTGCGAGGTTCCATGGGGAGATAGTTTACCCTTTTGCAACTTAGCAACCCATGCGACCTAGCAACCTCTCACGTGAGGTAGCAAATTCGCAAGGTCGTGAGATCACGAGGTAGTAGTTTCGGGGATTTTGCATCCTTGCGACCCAACGACCTCATTAGGCGCAAGGTCGCAAGAAGGGTGAAAGGTCACAATTTTTTTCTTGCGGCTTAGCGACTTGACTTGGCCCAAATTGAAGTAGGTAGCATGGTCGTCGGTTTTAGGCTCATGAAAGTTGACTTGATGCAACCTACGACTCAGACAAAAAAATAAACCTTTAAGTCTCTGAGAGTTAGACTTGTGGTGGGGTCCCAAGGGTTAGCTAACTCATGAGGCTTTGGAAGTAAGTGATAGACACAGAGAATAGTACAGGGGCTCCGAAATTTTGAAAAGTCCGGAATTTTGGAGGGTTGTTGTAGTGGCTACAACACTTCCATCTTAAAGAGGGACTATGAATTGTTCATGATGCTTGAACTTGAGTATTATTTTCTAGGTTCATTCCTAATATCCTTCTTTAAATATTCTTGATCCCCATATTTTCCCTTTGATATGACATTTGAGTTGAAACCTTTTTTTTTTTTTTTAATTCAAACTTGTTTCCGAGAGCTACCACTAGGAGATTCATATTATGGTTGATATATGTGACCTATGCTTCCAACCTTGAGGATCTCTCTTTTGATGGATAATGAAGGTTATTATTAACAAATTCGTCAGTCATTGACACGGTTTTATGGCTTCCAACTCAAACCATTTCTTCGACTCCTTGCAACATCCCACAAAATTCCCAAAGAAATGTGCTCTAATATTAATATGATCTATAAACGACAATGAATATTTCTTTAGATAATTGTCACAATAAATATATTAAAATAAAAAAAATATACACTCTGAAGGGTGAATTCTTTTAGATTCCATATATGTTATTACTGATTTTTTTATTTATGCATGTAATAGATAAAATGTAGAAAATAAATAACAATTAAATAAAAACACACACCAATCACAATGAACACCAAGATATGCTATGAGAAACCTTATCCAGAGAAAACCTAGGTGGAAGATGAGGTTTCTCTGCTCCCTTTTGTACTCTTTTGTATGGAATCAAAAAAATGCAAATGCAAAGGTGAAGGAAGTCTCTATGGAGATATCTAGTACCTGTGGCCCATGGGATGCTATAGAATACAAGCCTCGCCTATTATGCTCCCTCTCTATCAACTCCAAGAAAATTTTTACTCGTGAAATTTCACTAACTGACTATTTTTTTTGGATAATTTCTAAAATAAATATTAGCGAATTTGGTTAAAAATTTGTCAATTTTTTTACATATGATCAAATTATTGATATTCCCCAAAAATTTACCAATTTTAATAGTAAATTGCATATTTTTATATTCTATATGTATAACTTTTCAAACTAGAATAATCACCTATAATACTATAAATAAGCATAATATTTGAAGCCATTAAAAATACCTTAATATTTTACTACTACTCTGTTCTACTATGAAACAAAATGCACAAAGAACGTTCCAAATCTGGTTTGACGTTAACATTGAGAGATACTCTCACTCGACCAAGAGCATCTGGTGGATTGATGTTTATTATTGGGTTACCCACTCTGGATTTGAATGTGATATCTCTTTGTTTTTTGCCCAGCCACTTGGAAATTTCCGGCAAATGACAATTGATATCCAATTTGTCAATCAATATCAGTGGCAGGTGCCCCTTCTTTAAATTCAAAAGTGATAGATAATTCGACAGTGATTCTTGTTCACTTTTCAGACTAGCTTAGTGAGTCCACTCCATCATCACTGCAATGTGATCTGCATTTTGAGAAAAGAGAGCATGAAAGCATGGAGCAATTAACAGTTAATTGAGATAAATATTTAATGTGGGCTTCATAAATGCTTAATTATGAGAAGAATCTTCCGCGAAAATCACATAGAGATATTTTAGTAGACACGTTTCAAAGTGTTTCAAACCAACCAATGTGGTTCATCCTCAGGACAAGTTGAATGAGCAGACCTTGCTATGCATTATAAATAGTTATGGCAGAATATCCCAGACCAAATATCCAAATCAGATAATCGCTAAAATGATAACACCTAGATTTGACCAGGAAACAACTAGCTTGGCATAATTTATTTAAATAAGTAAAATCAATTATTAATTTCCTTATTAAAATAAACATAAATGGAGAATTCTATAATTATAAATATATGTTTTTTTTCTCAATTGATCTACTCCTATATTCATACAAAAATGTTATAGCGAGGGAGCTGCCTTGAGAATTCTTGCCATGGAGTTGGCATTTAGCAAAAAAAATATTGGCATCCTGACTATGGAACCAGCATAATGACTTACATCAGAGTTTTTAATTTCAAAGAACATCAGATTCCAAATCTGGACATTGACCATTCCAGAAAAACTTGAAAAACTGACCCATACAGCGATACAGGACTGAGTTAAATATTGTTGTCTCATGAACATATTCTTACATAAACAAAAACATGAACAGACTCCGACATGTAGAATAGACAGAGACCTGAAGAGGCTTGAACACTGTAAATCGAAAGGGAGGTGAACTTCTTCTTCGGTGGCAAATAAAAAAAACCAGAGGCGTTGACTGGTTCAATCTTCATCTGAGGTTGAGGGTTGTCCCTCTAAGATTCAGCACCCAAATTGATCTGAGTCCTTGGAGTCAAAAGGATAGACCGCTGAGCTTGAAGGCTCTCCTCTTGCTGGCGCACTTGGGCTGACATTGGCTTTAGTATTCATAGTAGGCAAGCCTCCAGTGACTTGTTGCTGGGTGACATTTTGACTTGCCAACCTCTTTCCACAGGAACCCCATGTTGAACCGCCCCCGAACCCATGGCTTTCTCACACTTTTCAATTGTCACAGAGACGATGAAGGAGGAGTTTGCCACATAACAATGAATGCGGAAGTGGGTAGTGGGATGCGAGTGATGTACACATACTCCGGCTCTGGCTTGCCCCCTTCCCCTGCCCTTGCCACTTCTGGTGGCTGGATAATTGAAGCAACAAAACTCCGACGCATCCGAAGAGGGGTCTCAAGTGGTGGAGGAGTGCTGGTGGGTGGCTCGACCACGTGAACCACCGCGTCTGCTCCCCATTCTTAGCCTTTCTCTCGGCATATTGATAGGATTAGGACAGATAAACTGAGGTGGGATGGCGGGGAATCGACTGAGGGGCGAATACGCAGAGAGAAGCGGAGACTGAGCCCGTTTGTAGCTTTGAGCACCACGAACCGAAGCCGAATAGAAGCCGGAGATGGTGATTGTGCTTGAGGCCGAGCAAAGACAGACTGACAGAGAGGAAGCATGCACGAGAGCTGAAAGAAAGCAGGGGGTAGAGCTATCCCTCGGAGAATCGCCCGGCACTGCGGCCTTAATGGAGCTGAAGGCATGTATCGGAACAGCGGGTATGAGGATCAAACTGAGAGCCATCACGCCAATAACAAGATGCAGGGAGAGGTTTGTGCGAGGCCATCTCTCCGGCCCATGGCTATTACAAGTGGCACAATTGTGCTGCCACTTGCCCACCTTACACGTCTCCATCGTACCGATAAGCCTGTCAATCCCCCACATCTGAAATAATTATAAATATATGTTAGAATAAGAAAGTTAATATATTATAATCATAAAATAATTCAAGTAATAGAAATTAGTTAATTATTTTTTAAATCAAATATAAGTTAAAGGGACATTTAATTCTTAATTTAAATTAAGTAAATAAATTAATAAATTAATTAGTTATCAAATAGTTTATAAATATTAGTTAGTTGTATAAGTTTAAAAACTAATAATCTATAAATAGTTAATTCTATTTTAAATATACGCTGAAAGGACATCTGAATATATATTAAAATACATGGATTAGTTTCAAATTCAAAGTCAAAGAGTAACCCTATATAAAAATATTAGAGAAAT
>APFE030154711.1:0-52214 GCA_000404065.3 Pinus taeda | reverse complement strand
TATATATAGAAAGGAGGTTTTGTCATTTGTATCATCAGAGAATTGTTCATTTATGTAATGTAAAGGAGGTTGCCCCCTCGAAGAGGCTGAATTCTAAGGTGTTGATCTATCTTTTCTATCTTTTCTTGAGCTGGTTCATAACAAACCAACATATTCAACTATCTTAGCAATTCAAAGTAATTCATTAATGCATAATAGAAACCTAAAAATGAAAATAACTTTGCCAATTTAAAAGTAGTTGAACCATAAACATTCAAATAAGTTGTAACTATATGTAACTACGTATATTAACCATATAAATTAAATTGTATAGTTCCTAAATGCATAACTCTATTTTCAAGGTTTAAATAAATAAGAGTTATTCATAATATTTATTTTTCCGAGGAAAGTAAAAGGTTATACTTTATTTTTGTACATATACTTTGAAGAATTTAGTAGAAAAATTAAATTATGTTTTAATTATTCAATTTAAAATTTAGTAATTTGATAATGACATAAATTAAATACTTCAACAAATTTAATATAAAATATATGGAAATGTGCCAACAATTTGGGTAAAAAAAAATTAAAATTATGATTTAATTAATCTAATTATTCAATTTAAAAGTTAGTAATTTGATAATTGTATAAATTAAATACTTTTATAAATTTAATATAAATATGTTAAAATATATGGAGGGATTTAGTAAAAAAATTAAAAATTATGATTTAATTAATCTAATTAATCAATTTAAAAGTAAGTAATTTTGATAATTGCATAAATTAAATCTTTTATAAATTAATATAAATATTGTTAAAATATACCCTGGGGAAAATATACCCTGAGAAAATTAAAGTATGATTTAATTAATCTAATTAATCAATTTAAAATTTAGTAATTTGATAATTGTATAGATTAAATATTTTAACAAAATTTAATATAAAATATATTAAAAATGTAAAATGAATATTTTACAAATTTTCTTAATTTATTTATGAATTTAGATTATTGAAAAATTTAATAATATTCAAAATCATCAAATTTAATGGAAAAACTAATTATTGATTTTATAACTAGCTTTCTCATGAGCGAAACCCCTTACATCACCCAAATATATGGGTAGCTTTCTTATCACTCAAAGCCTTCCTTAGCATAATCCAAATCTATGGCTAGCTTTCTTATTACTCAAAGCCTTCCTTAGCATAATCCAAATCTAAGGATAACTTTCTTATCACTCAATACGTTCCTATCATCAATTCTTGAGAACTGTATAATTTACATATGGCAACAAATCCAACTTGCAACATATTAAAATATAAAAACTTCAAAATATCAAAATGAGGCTTGCATGGTTTACACATCCCAACAAATTCAACCAATAACATATCAAAATAACAGCACTTTAAAATATGAAATGAATCTTTGTATGGTTTACACATCCCAATAAATCCAACCTGTAACATATCAAAATACAAAACTTCAAAATGTCAATCAAGATTTGTATGATTTACACATTCTAACCAATCCAACCTGTAACATATCAAAATAACAAAACTTCAAAATATCAATCAAGATTTGTATGATTTACACATTCTAACCAATCCAACCTGTAACATATCAAAATACCAAAACTTTAAAATATCAATCAAGATTTGTATGATTTACACATTCTAACCAATTCAACCTGTGACATGTCAAAATACCCAAACTTTAAAATATTAAATGAGATTTATATACTTTACACATCCTAACAAATCCGACCTGTAACATTTCAAAATACCAAAACTTTAAAATATTAAACTAGATTTGTATAATTTACACATCCCAATAAATACAATCTGTAACATATCAAAATACCAAAACTTTAAAATATCAAACAAGATTTTACACTTCACACACCATTAATCAAAGGAGTTTACACATTACCATTAATCCAACCTATAACAGATCAAAATACCATAACATCAAAATACGAAATAAAATCTCTTAAAAATTTATATATATAAATTCAGTTGTTCTTAAGGTTTAGTCATAAATCATTATGGCTAGCTTTCACCTAATCCAAATCTATAATCAAATTAAGAATGCATTAAAAACTTTAATCTTGTAATCAAATTAAGAATGCATTAAAGATACCTAGGAACTAATAAAGCCTCGGCATTTTGGCAAGGCAATAAATATATAGCTTATCAATGAGCATTATATGAGAGGGAGCGGTATATGCCCACCGTTGAATAACTGGTCTATCAAAATCCAATGGTAAACATATACAACTCAGCTGGTTTAATACCCATTGATAAGCTACCTATTTTCAAGATTTTGAGCAAAATACAATAAACCTAAAAAATGAAAAAATAAAAAAAAATATCTTGGCATTTTCACATTTCCTATTTCTCTGTGCCCAACATTGGCTAACATTAGTATTTAAGTGATTCACCAACTTCTCCTTTGAAGCCAATCCCATTGTTATTTACATATTATTTCCTTAGCTTCTCTGATGCTCACCGGAGAAACAAGCAGGGATGCACTCCTCACCCCAGCAAAGGTCTCCAACGCCGAAGAACCAGCGAATTTATCCTACCGCCTCATCCTCACACGCCCAAAAGGTCACTTGTAGTCGAAAAGTCAGCCCTCGACCATACGTTTTTAAGCTCCCAAATGACCATGGACAGTACCATGGCGCCACGCCACAGCGAGCCTCAACGCCATCAGGATGCCCCCAAAATCCTTGCCGTCTCTGCCTCGCCTGGTTTTCCGGCATGCTCATCCTCGTCTTCTTGCTCTTAGCCATAGCCGCAGGCCTCTTCTACGTGGTTTACAGGCCCCAGCTTCCCAGGTATTCACTGGACAGCATTTCCATCGAGCGCTTCAACTTGAGCACCAATCACACTCTAAGCTCTAATCTAATTGTTGCTGTCAGAGCTCAGAATCCAAACAAAAAGATCGGAATTTACCACCACGGCGACGCTAGCCAGTTGGCCCTTTCATATTACGGCAGCGAGATAGGTTCGGGCAGTATCCCAAATTTCGATCAGGGCTGCCTGAATACCACCATTGTGCAGACGATGTTGACGGCATCCGGCGTCCCTTTTCCTGCCAACGCGAGTTCTGCCCTGAATGCAGATCGGAGCAGGGCCACGGTCCTCCTGGATTTCGAGTTGGTCGAGCCCTTGAAATTAAAATTCATCGGTCTGAAAATTCCCGTCTCCATCAGCGTGCGTTGCAATCTGACGGTAAACAGTTTGGCGGCCAATCAAGCTGTTCGGATTCAACAGCAGAGTTGCAGCGTTAAAAGAAAGCGGTAAAAATGAACAGGGGTGACAGGAGTATATGCAGTTAAAGTAAGATATATTTTGAAATATAATTTTAGTACCTTAAATTGGGGATTTGTAAATGTATGGCAAGGAGTTGATCAAGCTGGGATTTATTTTGTTTCGTATGAGTTTTATTTTAATAGGGGGACTGGGTTTGGTTTAGAGGATGGTGAGATGGAGTTCATCTCATATTTTTATCTTTTTTTAAATAATATAGGTTGGGAATGAAAGTTATTTTTGGGAATTAAGTTATGGTAATGGGTATCGAAGTTTTATTCAGCTTTGTACAATATCAGTTTTCGATATCGTATTAAAGACATTAGAGAAAGTTATGGGAATATATTAGCATCAGTTTCTTGGCATTGTCTTTTCAGCGAGAGGATTGTTGGAAGGTTGGGCCAGCTCATCGTCAATTTGAATAAGAAGATGATTGAATTGCAAAAGGCCAAAAGTTGGGAACTAATGGTTTCATAGACTATTTTTAGTCTCATGGACATAAAAGTATCATTTCATTTCCCTACTATTCTATAGATGAGCTAACCCAGAAACCTATGCTTAGCTCAATTTCAAAAAATATATATATGAAATTTTGTAAATAATATTTGAAATTTATAATGAAATGTTATTCTAATGTTTTAAATTTTATTATTAATTTATATCAAAATGCTGTGAAGGTTTAGAGATAAGAAAATAGATATTTGTATAATCAATATAATCACGGTAAAAATCATAAATGTACATTTTATTAGATAGACCTATTTCATTATCTAAAATTAATTTTTAGAATATCTTGGTTTTACAAAGATGATGGAGTATTAATTTCTAGAGTCTCTTGGTTTTATAAAGAGAATTTAGAGACAAATTTGAAAATGTTTTTGAATTTCTTTTTCAAAAATATCAAATAAGTATTTGCTATTTTTTTTGAAATCTAATTTTCTTAACTGTCGAGTGATGGAAGAATATAAAACGAATCTCTTTTGTGTTGAATTTTATAGGGTCGATCTCAATCTTTCAGTGTATGAACCTTTATATATTATATATATATATATATATTCCTAACAAAATAATATAATATTGTTTGTGTTTTTATATTATGAAGGATTAACTTTTTATACTATTTTTTTTTTTTTATATAAATCCGAACATTTCAATTTCACAATCGTAATTTTTATTAGGTAATAATATACAGTGAAATGAGAGTTTAACAAAATCAAAATCTCAAGTATTTGTCATACTGTAAAAGTTAAAGTCTTACAAAAATGTAACTTTTAAATGTATTATTATTAAACGCAAATGATATATATTTTAAATTAGTGATAAAAAAATTAATCTATTAATAAAATTTTGTGTTTGTTTTGGTAATCAGTTGGTAATCAGTGTAGAAATGAAAATTTTAATTGAATCTGGAAATTTTAAATTTAAATCTTATATTATCTAGATTTAAATGAAAAAAATAAATATGAATAAAGATATATTTAATAAAAACAAAAAAAAAATTATAATATTAATTAAATTATTTTAATAATTAATTTAATTTAAAAATAAATTTATAATATATATAAAATAAAATAAATAATAATTATTATTATTATAATATTTTAAATTTATTTTAATAAAAAATAATGAACTTTGAAGAAGAATAACACAACCCTTCCCAAAACAATGTTACTGTTAGTAAGTTCAAGTGTGTCTCTTATTGAAGCCAAAAATTTAAATGTGTGATGCTCATAAATTCATCTCAATTATCTAGGATTATGATTATAATGTTAATGTTTATTTACTTTCTATCCAGTTGTTGCCTATCATTGTTGGCAAACTTTTGAAATCAACTATAAATGTTAAAAAACTACTGAAGTAATGGTATTATATATTTAATGAAGTAATAGTTTTTATATATAATTAATATAACAAAATTATTAAAAAATAATAAATATGGTTTTAAAAATATTTATAACCTAAAAATTATAATTAAAATTAAAATTTTTAAACATTAATTAAAACTCTAAGTTCAAAATTTTTTACATAGATGCTTTTATATTTTTAATGATTTAATTTTTTATAATATTTATTTTTTTACTATACTTATTTTTCTGAAATAAAAGTATATAAATATACGTTTTTTAATATTGTTATATTGAGTGTGTATTTTTTATTTTGTTATATAAAATTTATTTGATTGGTTTTTTATTTATATATTTTTTTACATTTGTATTCTTTAAAAATAAAAAGGACCATTAATTATTTTTAGATGTAAAAGGACTTTCATAAAATAGATTTAATTTTTTAAATTATTTGTTACATTATCAAATTTTTTTACTTTTTAAATCCACAAAATTAGGATGTTTTTGGAACAATTTTCTTAATGTTTTCAAATATAGAAATAAAATGCTAAATAATTTCCCAAAATAGAGTGGTTGTATTAGGATCAATACCTCACGAGTCTTTAAATTGTAGCACTCATCCATTGCATAGACAAATGTGCTCTACAAAAACAATCAAAGCATGTTTATGAAGAGATGTCAATGAACAAGGATAATGGTAATAATGTTTCTATAAAGAAAGGTGATTTGTCTCTCCTCCGCTGTACAATTGCACTACATATCATTGTCATATAGATCCTCAATAGAATAGATATTGCATAGTGGTGCCATTATGGGCCCACAATCCACCATGGTTATCAAGCATGGAAAATGTCTTAGCATGCTCTCCAATTGTATACGGCTGAATGTGTTGTTTTTTTGTCACATGCCTCTATAGATAGTTGGCAAAGTTTGGTCGATAAGTTTGCCAATTTTTTTTGTTTATTAGGAAGCATGTGCTTGCTAACCATGGTATGTTTTTCCATGGGCTAGAGGATACTGTCAGCTTCAAATTGGGTCCTTGGGATACAACTTTGCTCCTCAAAAACTCAATCATTTTCCTCAAAAGTTCTAGTGATTCTAAGTCTATTTATACCCTTTGTTATAGTGTCCTACCTTTGGTTTATGCTCTTAATGTGATTACTTTTGTGGTTTATCCTTTGACCAATAGTGCTTAGGTATTTAGTCTCCCCTTTAGTCTTTTCTTTTTTAATTATGTCCCCCCTAGTTCTTCGTAATCTTGTGTCTAAAAGTTGTGCCAAGTGGAAAGGTTATCACGGTCAGTGTGTTAATCGAGGTCGAGGTAGTACATGTCGAAGAGGGCCATATCATTTTGGAGTTAAAGAGGCAGCATGAGAAGTTGATAACATGTATTGGGAAAAGACACCTCCCAATATATGTGAGCATATATCCAATGTTGAGGATGAGATCAAATTTGATCATAGGGTAATGTATTAATCATGAAATTGGAAATTGAGCACCAAATGTACTACTTCAATTAGATGAGGTATTGTTCCAGCTAAAGGACAACAAGGCAAAATTGCCAATCTCTTCTTCTCAAGCCTCGAACCACTCAGTTGCAACCTATGCATGTCCTTAGATGATCAAATAAAGACAATTTCCAACTCACAAATTAGTTTATCATGATTATATATAGATTATTTTGTCATAACCTACTAAGGCCCATCAGCTATCATATCAATGGGAAACCCATATAATTTTAAATATTTTGTGATACAATTAGTAATATATTAACACAAAATCTAATACATGTAGTATGAATAGATACCTTTACTTTTTTGTGAGAGTTTGGGTTTCCCAAGAGATCAAACAACTAAAGGAATATGATATATAGTATGATATATATGATAATCAAATTAATATAATACAACATAAAAGAAATTCTAAAAAAAATTCCAAATAACCTTGATTTGATATACCAATTCAATTTTATCAAAGATTATTTTTCATTATCATCATCATTTTAAAACAATATATATACATAAGGAAAAAATATATTAACATTCAAATATTCAATTAACATTATCATTATTGTTATTATCTTAATATGTAAAAGGGACTTAGAATACTTTAGCAGACTCATAGAATATTTTTGTATTTTTGATGCTAGTTTTGTCACTCACCAAGTTTTTTACCAAGAATTACTTTGAAACTGACCTGTTTATGTATACTTTGATTCTATTATGAATAGCAAGTATATAATTTTTCTATGTGGAAATACTTTTGTATTTTTGATGCTCATTGTCACTGTTCAAGTTTTTTACCAAGGATTACTTTGAAATTGACTTGTTTATGTATACTTTGATTCTATTATGAATAGCAAGTATATGATTTTTCTATGTGGAAAAAATGGACTCCCAATAAGAAAGCTAAAAGGTAGATTAGGTTTAGAAAGTGAAATTTAGATAATGCGTGAAAGCTCTCAAAGTCACAACTGAATATATATGTGTGATATATTATTTTAATTAAAAAACATTTATGTGCTTCTATCATGAGGATTAGTTTTGATTAACCATGTACTGTATAATTACAATTTTTTATTGATAGGAGACTATCTATCTACTCTCGTGTTTGTAACTTTATAATACTCTCTAAAATATTTATGAGAACTTATATATAAATATATATAGATAAGTCAAGTTATAATATAAAAGGAAATATATATATATTCAAGTTATAACTATAAAGGAATAATATATATATCTATATATACTATATATATATATATATATATATATATCTATATATATATATATATATATATATATATTATATATATATAATTCATATAATTATATTTTAATTTTTTATTAATTTATTATAAAATTAAAAAGATATGAGGGGCAGGAGCAGGAGGGGTGATGTATAGCCCTGAAGAATAAAAGGTGTATAGTTTTTCCTAGGGCCTAGGAACTGCAACAAACAACAAGCTGAGTTTAGGCTCTGTGGAAAGGTCTAGACTTAGCTGTGGGCAAAAGAAACAATAAATTAATAATTCTTGGAGACTCAACAGTTGTAATAAGGAAAATTTCTAAGGCATTATCTAGAAGACTTTCAAATCTTCCTTCAATCACTCACCAGATCACCCCTTTTTCCTCTAAATTTAAAGTAATTTCCAATTAGCATATTCTTCGAAATCCAATTGGTGAAGCAAACAACTCGCCAATCTTGGCTCCCAACTTGAGCAAGGTATAATCGAATTTCATAATAGAGAAAGGTTCAAGGCTCTAATCTCATGAATGTATTAGAAATAAATAAGAATATCTTGGAGGCCGATACAATCGAACCTTATGGTACTAGAATCAAGGAGAGTAAGTGTCAGTTTCTAGGTGGAATTCTACTCCCTATGGATGGAGGACATTGAAGGACAAATGTGTGATAGGCTCATCACATAAAAGTTGCATCACATGCATGAAGGTGATCACATCTGGATATTATGTTTAGGAGGGCAATGTGGTTTAAATATGAAGTAACCTCCTTATACATTGTTGAGCATCATTCTAAAGCTTTACAAGGTCTAGAGAATTTATGTTCCCATGTGAACTCTCTGCACAAGGACATACATGATGGCAGGAGAAAAAATTTCAAGGCACCACTTGTAAGTAGAATTAATTCTCCTTCTCGAGGAGAGACTCTATCATCGATCGATGGTTTTGTTAAATAGGATGGGCCGAGGAGAATTTGTGTCTTTCTTTGCTTGTCCTTGCTCAATTGTTCAGTTGAGTTCTTGGACAATTGCAGTCATGGAGAATCAGGATGTTTTGAATGTAATGATGCAATGTGTTGAAAATAGCAACAAGAAATGCTAAAAATAGCATTGCTATAGATAGCATTTCAAGATATATTTCAATTTTAATTTGTCCTTGACTTAAAATTGAGAATTAAAATTTGAATTTAGTCTCACCAGTTGTTTGAGAAATAATTAATTAATTCATCTTGAGTCAATTAGTTGGAGAAATTTAAACATGAAGTCTTTGTGAAGTCATGCAATAGTTATCCCTTTGATTGAGGAAGTTATCCCTTAATTAAGGAGATAAGGATGAGTTGTATTTGAGTTGTAATTAGTTAGCTCAGTTAACTGAGTTAAGTCCAATTAGATTAGTTCCAAATAGTTTTTGGAACTAATTGTGAGTTCAGTCAGTTAATGCATGCATGCATGCAACTATTGTACTCCAGATAACTTAATATTCTCTCATAAATAACTCATGCATGTTATTTCAGAAAAAGACCTAGTTGAGGTTAAAGGCAGAGACAATGTAGTATTAATTGCAAGAATTTTCCTATGAGAAAATCTCTTTCATGCAGAAGGAATTCATTCCTTGAGGATTGCGTAGTTTTACAGTGTGTAAGAGTAGTGTTCCACTTGGTTGAAGGCGAATCGTCCCAGAGGAACAACGCAAGGAAATAGGAGGCTTGGAGGATAGAGGAGAAGGCATGTGTGTTGTCTATTCTATCTATGAGCAGCAGTGAGGGATTGTACTGAGAACTGGATAGCTATGAGAGCTAAATCTTTGTGTAATCTAAAATATATCCACTTGTATGATAATGCGGATGGCATGGTTTTTAGCTGAGGCTTTCCCCAAAGTACTCTTCTATATTTCATGTGTGATTGTTTCTTCTTCTTTGTTATATGTGTTCTGGTTGATCTTGCTCAAATTGATTAAGCTTCTGCAAGTTTGATTGTAGAAGTAGATTAAGTATTTTTCTTTAGTACATTGCATAATCAGTTTAATCTACAGTGAGAATTTCTACATGGTATCAAAGAAAAGGTGATCAGAGCTATGAATAACATCATTGAGAAGGGAAAAGTTCAAAGTTTTAAGTTCTTGATTGTAGGTACAAAATTGAATTCTTATCACACCTCAAAGTTCACCAATGGCGTTCAATGGCTTGAGACTTGAGTATGCCCTGGATGGTAGCTCAAATTACATAGCATGGAAGGATCGCATGGAAGGATCACATGGAAGCGGTATTATAAGACAATGGTTTGAAGGATTTCATTGATCAAGAAATCCCCAAGCCAGCAGGAGCTAATGCCCAAGAATTGGCAGAATGGAAGAAGTGTGTGGCAAAGGTGAGGAGGATTCTTCTGGATGGAGTTCAAGACCATATTATCTCAAGTCTCCATGGGAAGGAGACTCTATTCTCAATGTGGAAGACATTGAAGGACCTATATCATAATAGTAGCGACCAGAGGAAATTGGAGCTGAAGGAAAAGCTTCGGAAAATCGAGTATGAAAAGGGCAACACCATTTCTACATATCTGAACAAGCTCACCACTTGCAGAGATGAGCTTGGAAGTGTAGGAATAATGACGGTCGATGATGATATGGTGAGTCTTTCTCTCCTTGGTCTTCCTAAGAGCTGGCATAGCTACCAGGAGTCAGTGAATGGAAGAGAGAAGCTGCTGGATTGGGAATAACTCTGGTCAGATTTGATGTAGGAGGAGATCAGGAGGAGCACCAAAGATGGTTATTCATATAAGCATGATGATGAAGAAAATATAGCCTTAGTAAGTAAGGTGAGGAAAGGGAAAGGGAAGGCTTCCCATTCCAAATCGAGTTCTTCCCATGGTGGGAAGAAGATTGACAAATCTAAAGTGAGATGCTTTAATTGTCATGAGGTGGGCCATTATGCAACTAATTGTCCATTGAAGAAATCCAAGAAGGGATCCTCAAAAGGATTAGAAGGTGAGGCACTAGCCTATCAGTTCGAATTGGTGTTTACCCTCATCGTAGGGTTTATTCAGTACCTTGGAGGAGAAAGACCTCAAGATGCGCATAGAGATGGGCAATGATGGAAAGGACCATGTTTCAGGTGAAGGTACGGTTGTTTTTCAGAGGGAGCATGGAACTCCTCTCACCTTGAATAATCTAAAGTATGTTCCTGGACTGAAGAAGAGCTTGGTATTAGTCGTGATGTTGGAAGACAAAGGTTATGATGTAGTCTTCAGTAGAGGAAAGACGTTCCTGAGACTTCACATTTTTTAATTTTTTGATTTTCTCCTCCCTAGTATTCAAATCTTGCTTCCATTGTTTTTCCAATACTTTTGCCTTCGGAAGATTTTTTGGGTGTTTCCTAGAAAACTAGTGTCTTTTCAATCTGCTAATCCCACTAAGATGGGTATCTATCTTAGAAACAAAAAATCAAGGTAACTTGTGATTTCCTTTATGTATGATAAATAAGAGAGAAGTAGAGAGCACCAAACTGAATATTTCACTTGGCTCCTTGCTTGTTTCCTCTCTTCCTTGATAGAGCTTGCCACTTCTTTCTTTATTATCCCGCTTTATAGAACACTTGTAGGGGCAAAGCAACAAAAAACCATCAGAGCATAGATATCTATAATACCATAAACAATGCAAAATCAGAAATACATTAACCATACAATTGCATTCACCAATAACAAGATTTACAAATAACTTTATTGATATTAGAAGAGAGGATTACAACCCAGCTATCTGATCCAACATCATCCTCCCAGTATGAAAGCCCTCTTCACCTCATGAAAAGCAAGATCACCCAACAATACAGTGTCTCAAAGAGAAACCAACAGAACTTCCTTACAAATTACAAAATTCCATCCTCTAGACATCTCAGATGAGGGATCCATTTATAAATATTTGCAGAGGGGTGAGTCAAATTCTGGGTTTTTTATTAGTGTCATTTCACCTATAGTTCTTGGTTCCACTTGGAGATTTCATGATCTCTTACCCATCCCTGGGCGAATTCAAAGAGGAAAGTGTCATATGAGAAGTTTCTAGAAGATTCTCTAGTTTCCACTTAGCAAACTATCTCTGCCATTTGTCTACTCCCGCCCATCACACCCCAAAGGAGGCTCTTTCAGTATGCATCGCACCTGGCTAGTGTGGCAGCTAGTATGCATCGCACCCTAAGCATGGAGCAGTCTGTATGGTCCAATTTTGGCCAGTTTTGAGTGGTTTTTCAAGTGAAACTTCTGGGAAATGATGTAATTAGTTGACCATGATCCTTTAGTGTGTGAAACAATACTTTTAGGGGTTTAAGAGCCCTTGGTTTATCGACATATGTGATTGGGGTTGCAGTGCCCAGATATGTCTATAACACTGGGGAACACTCAAAAATTAAATTGACATTGTGTAAGTTATCATTTATCAGTTCAATGATATTATTCCTCACTGCCTTGACCCTGGAAGTTTCTCTTTCTGCTTTGATTAGTTGTGCCTCCCATTCTGAGAATAATATCTCTTTGTGGGATTCTTCAATTACTGGTGATTTAGTAGCCCTTCCTTTTCCTGTGTTCTACCAAGAGATATAATCTGTAATTTTGTCATCGGCATCTTTGAATTCCAATCTAGAATTGACTGCTTGATCTATCAGCCTGTTGGTTTTGATACATAGTGGATGAATGAGAGATATTTTTTGGCTGAGTTGGGTTAGCTATTGAGACAAGAAATTATTTATTTCCAAGGTTCCCTTTATAAACTCTTCAATTTTGGGATTGTCTTTAAATTGATCCATTGAGAGTTGTAGCTGCTTTATTTACTCATCCTTATATTTGATCTCTTCATGATGTGCCAGTTTTAGCTGTTCAAATTCCTGAGATAGGTGTTGTTGTCTTTCAATAGCATGCTGATCAATCCTCTATTTTTCCACCCTTAACTATTCTTCCAGTTGTTTAATCCTCTGATCCTTTTCCTTGATCAATTGATTGACTTCGGTTGCTTTATCAATCGTGGCAGTTGTATATGCTCCTGCAAACTGAGATAATTTGGTCAAGTCCTCAGATGGATGAACTTCTAAGTCTCTCCAAATGATATTCATGGATTCATTTTAAGGAACTGTTGCTGATACTTGATCTATCTTTCACTTTTTTCACTCCCTTTTGACTACAACCCTGTGTTTATTCTATGACATAATTTATTCTATGCTAAGTGTAATATTTGATGAAGGATACTCAAGGATTACCTTGATTTCTTTTAGAGCTGAGTCCATGTCGGATGGTTTATCAATCACAGGCTCAACAATCATGGGTTGTGGTTTTAAGGGAGATTTTGGTATGATAACAATTTGGGAATCACTTTGACCTTTAATTGATCAAACTATTCCCATTATTTAATCAATATCGGATCAATGTGAACATCTGTGTCCAACTGTTCAATTACCTTCTCTCTTGTCTCAGCTGCCTCAAACTTTTTTTCTTGCTCTATGCTTTGCGTTGTTTGATGGATGACTAGTGCAATATTCAATAAGTCTAGTGGCACTGTTTGAAGCCTTTGCATCCTGTATTTGATGAATTGATCGATTTTCTCTGGTTCCATCTTAATATTTTCCAGGTGGTGTACTTGTGAGAACGTCTTGGCTAATCTGAAGAAGTCATTGAATTCATCTTTCTCATGGATGAATTGTTTAACTTTTACCTGAGTAGTGAAATATAAGCAACTTTCTTCGGGTCATACTACCTCTTGGGAATAACCGTTAGGTTCAAACCCCCAATTTTCTCGGCTTCAATTTGGGTGTGCTTATAATCATGCAATGAATAGATGCAGCAACAAATCGGAAAGGCAGGCCATAACTGTTTCTTGGCATCTTTGAGATTTTTTGTAAGCCCCTTTTCAACTGTCTGGCAGGCTATTTCCCTAGCCAATAATGTATCCATGACATATAGAGGAAGGACATGCGGGTTGGTAATGCTGCCAAAAACCCTAATGTATGTAAACAACTCTTCCCCAAACCAACTGCCAATTGAAGTTAAATCAATGTTAGCATCCTCAGATAGTAGAGGGGCTAGTCTATTAAAAATGGCTTAATGAATGGGCAAGATGAAGCCATGACAAATTTTGTAGAAATTCTTCTTATATTGTTTCTGCCACAGGTATTTATGGTAAATATGGATAGGGGTTGGGTCCTGAGCAGTCCATTTCCATCCCATGATGGGAAAATTGGAATTGAAACAAATGGTATCGACTATGTAGGAATTCAAATAGAATGGGGGAACAACTCGAGTGGTCATAAACCTATTTTTCTTATAATCAAGTATTTGGATGGCCATTTTGTTTGATAGGATAGTAGCGGAATCCATCACAAAAGAATTCAATGCTCATTCTATTAACGAAACCATTTAAATGGAAAACTTAGCAGAATTGGGGCTTCCAAATAGTCTACACATCATTGCGGCATCATAACAATATGGAGATGCTAGAGAGTCCACAAAATACATACCAGATGACTCGTGCTTGTGTTTTCTAGGGAAGTGCCTCCATTGTTTGATGGGGTCCGACTCTATTTCATTTTCCTTCAAGAAATCTTCAAGGAATTATTTGTTGTAGTACTTCTGAGGCTCTAGCAAATGATACATTTTCTTCAAGTCTTCAGGCTTGAAGGATCAAAACATTCTTCCATCGGATGTTAATAGCATCCTATCTATTATATTGATGCCCTCAACTACCCATTTTACCATGTCATTGTATGGAAAAATATTTGGTCGGGTCGCTATTCTATGAAGAAAAGAGTTGGCTAAATCATTAAGTGTGTTCTCAAATTCTGTAGGTCCATTTGTTGTTGCTTCTCCTTCAGTTACCTTAGGCTTTTCCTTTTCCAACATATCATATATGCCTTCCCATGAAATTTTCCCACAGTCTTGGCATGTCGTATCTAAGATCAACACAACTTTTTCCGGTGCTTCGGCTACTGCAGGGGAATCTTCATCTTTTTGGCTTTCTTTGATATCTTATACTTCCATATTCAAACTACAATTATATGAAACAGAGAAGAGTGATAAACTAAAACTTTCAGATCAACTAATGCTTGAACAAATAATGGTGATAATAGTATAGTTGAAAATCAGGGCAAGAGAATTTGGTGTGAAAGATTTCATATTATAAATTGATACTAACATAAAAGATGAAATCTTGAAGGATTGAAGTCATTGCTGTTCTTAATGCTTTGTCGTATTCAATGATGTGAAACTTAAATGTTTAATAAATAGATTGCATTGTAGTTTTCTTAAGGCCTAATTAGAATGTGTGCCGTAAATTTCTCGATTTTTCTATGAGCGATTTCAATACATATATTATTTTAATATTCTAAGAGTCATCACATATCGCAAGTCGGGAGGTGTAAGCGCCATGTTCTAAGAGTCTTTTGGATATCTGTGATTGTGATTAGTGATGACCTAGCACATAGAGTTGGGAAACAATTTCTTCTTTCAACTGCCTGCATCATGTTTTCTCTGTATTATCATTAAGCCACTTTATTATATTTTAACATCGCATCACACGTCCCTGAGGTGATTATCAGTAATTTCCACTGGGATTGCGATATGCAAGATGCGAGAATCTTATCACATCACAAGTTTTCCGGTGTGGCTTCTTTTGGTTTTCGGCGATATGCGAGATGTGAGAATCATATCGCATCACAAAGTTTCAATGTTCCATTAAACCTATCACTTGGAATCTACGATGCGATAGGCGATATGCGATTGCTTTATCGCATCGCATGTTTGTCAATGATTTGCTTAAGAAGCTATACGATTGAGACTTTCGGATTGCAACAATATTATATGGATCATATGTTCCTTAACCTGAAGCGGTTGTAATTTGTGATGTGTGTTGTTTTCTGAGGGTTTTTTGAAGAACTTTTATTTAAAAATCAAGAAACAAAGAAATTGATTTCTATGCAAAGGTTTTATTGCTTTTTACAAACTAAAGGGACCCTATTTCCTATTTAGCATCTTAGAATAAAATTAAGATTTTCTTTGAAATGGGGGGTTGTTGTATAGCACAACAATTGGCTATTCACTGAAAGAACTAGTTATCTCTAAATAAATAGATGAAATTTCTAACACTTTCTTTAGTACAAACGATTGAGGAAAAGGAAACTATTTTGAAATTTCTTAGATAAACAAAATTGATCAATTTTGCAATTTCTTTTACAAACCCTTATTATCAATGAAAACATTTATAGTTTGTTCAAACCTTGATTGGTTGTTAAAGATAAAGTAGGGGGCTTCTCTAACTTAGCTTTTGAATTTTCTCTCTTGTCATAGGTAGAGCCACTGCTACTAGCAAATGTCTATAGTCTCGACAGGGTTACCTTTTAACCATCAATTACTCATTATCCCATTCATCCAAGAATATAATATTTTAAATATAAATTCAAAAAGATATATTTATATATATTTTCATTTTTTTTTCTTTTCTGGATAAAAGCCATTGTCTTGGTTTGGGAGTCAGAAGATGACAATTCCATTCACTAATTGTAATTGAACTGAACAAGTTGGCTCGCAATAAGATCCCTTGTCTTATGATTCTAAGGCATTACCCCATTTTAGTATGCAGTATTGGTAATGTTAGTTTAATTAGTTCCCTATGATCATGGTAAGTAGGCTCGTAATGAGACCTCTTATCTTTTAAATCAGATATATTTTAGAATTACACTCTAAAAAATCATAGTCCTAATCATTGGGGTGAATATTTGACTTCTTAAGAGTTATTGGATGACAATTGTAGAGATGTAGATGCTCAGTCGAAGAAAGTATTTACTTTTTTACAAAATAACCTCTCTCAACTGATAAAACTTTAAATGATTCACTATGTTTTCTTGGTTTGAAAGATTTCACAATTTCAAAGAACATCTCAGAGTTTTGTGATGTTTATCTAATTTCCCAAAACTATAATCATTTCCTTAAAAGTTTCTACTTTCTAAAAGCAGGTATTCACAATATGTTTTCAAAGAGATTTCAATAGTTGAAAGCCAATGGCATACTATTTACAACATTATTGAAAGAAATCAAAATTTTCATAAAAATAATATGTGCAAATAAGGAGGGGTTAACTCCTTGGAAAAGGATTTCTTTAAGATAAGCCCATTCACAGGAAGAGAATCTCTCTTTCCTGTTAAGTCTTGCAGTAAAATGTTGATGAGCCTATCTTTTCAAAGATCTGAAATGGTCCAAGCCATATCTTCTTAAATTTGGTATGCTTACCTTTATCTTCATGTGCTTTGTCCCATTTCAAAACAAGATCACCAATCTGTAATGTTTTTGAGCCAACTGAACTTGCATCAAAAGAGGATTTAATGACTTGTTGATGTTTAGCATGAGTAATATTGGCTCTTTCTCTTTCCTCATCCAATTTAAATATTTTATCGAACCATAATTGAATAGAGGAAGGAGTTTCTTCAATGAATTGTACTAGGGATAGTGATGGGAGGGCTAGATTTGGTGGAATAACAACTTCTTTCCCATATACTAAGTTAAAAGGAGAAGTACCTATTAAGGCCTTTTGAGTTATATGATCTACCCATAGTGCAAATATTAAAGATTTATGCCAATTCTTTTGGCTTTGATCAACAATTCTTTTGATAATCCTTATGAGATTTTTGTTAGTCGACTCTGCTAAGCATTTTGTTAAGGATAGTAATTTGCAAAGTATTTTAACTTAAAACCTCTCTTGAGAGAAAATTCGACTATACTATTTCCAGAAAAAAAATATGCATTGTCAAAGATAAGCGCATTAGGTAAACCAAACCTGGTGATGATGAAATGATCAATAAACTCAATAATTGCATCAGCATTTACTACCTTTAGTGGAATTGCTTCTACCCACTTTTTGAAGTAGTTTGTGGGTGTAAGGATATATCTGTGCGACTTGGAAGAATGAGGAACAATTTCTCCTATAATATCAAAACCCCACTGCTCAAATGGTTGCTTAATGTCAATTGGTTGTAAAGGAAAGGTTGGTTTCCTTTGCCTCCCATTAGCAGTTTGGCATATCTTACATTTCCTTACATAGTCATGGTTATCTTTGAACAAAGTTGGCCAATAATACCCAACATGTAGTATTTTGTGCGCTGTAGTGTCTCCTTCAAAATTTCCTCTAGCTGGGCTATCATGCAATTCTTGTAAAACCGTTTGCACTTCAGGTTTTGCAAGGCATCTTAATATAACAAAATCATAATTTCTCCTGAATAACACATCATCAATGATTTCATAGTGTTTAGATTTTAACCCCAGAGCACGTTTGTTTTTGTAGCTAAACTCAGGGGGGGCATATCCATTCCTTAAGTAAAAAATTAGATCAACATATTGAGATTCAGAATCAATCACACTTATATCATTTACTTGTGCGGTACTACTTGAATCTTCATGATCTGGTATATTGGAAGCTCCTTCTAGCAACCTGCAAAAACCTTGTCCTCTAACAATTTTCGCTGGCTTAATATCAATATCATATTCTTGTAAAGCTATTACCCAATTAGCTCTTTTCTCTCGTACTTCTCTTTGAATTAGAAATTGTGTTACTATGGAGAATGGGACTATTACTTTTGTTTGTGTTTTCAGGAGGAAAGATCTAAAATGTTTAACAGACTTAAACACAGCGAAGGCTTGTTTTTCGACTTCTGAATAATTAAGCTCAGCGCCTTGTAAATTGGAACTAAAGAAAGATATGGGTGCTTCCACTTACTGATCATTGATTTGTGTTAAAACAATAGCATAAGATGATTTAGTGGCCAGAGTATATAAAATAAAATGACTAGAAAAATTCGGAGTATTCAATGCAGGAGCATTGATAATTTCTTGTTTGATTGAGTCAAATGCTTCCATTTCGTTATGTCCCCATTGGAAGACTAAATTTTTCTTAATCATGGATTGAAAGGGTAGAACAATATGAGAAAAATCAAGAACAAATCTTTTCACAAAATTTATCCGGCCCAAGAATGATTGCATAGATTTCTTATTATGTGGTAAAGGGATATCATAAATCTCCTTTATCCTATCAAGATCGATATATATTCCATTTTTGGATACAATAAACCCTAAGAGTTTATCTTCGTTAAGAGCAAAGAATGATTTCTTGGGATTTAAGGAAATCCCATACTTTTTGCGATGTTCAAAAATTTTCTTTAAATCATGCAAATGGTTGCTCTTTTTCTTAGAATAGACAGTTATGTCATCTAAGTAAACGATGACCATTTTATTGATCAAACCTTTGAAAGCTAGGTCCATGGCTCGTTGGAAAGTAGCTCCATCATTTATCAAACCACAAGGCATTTTCTGATAAGCATATGTTCTCCATTTAGTTCTTAATGTAGTCTCTAATCTATCATCTAGATGAACCAAGATCTGGTTATATCCTGAAAAATCATCAAGAAAAGACATTAATTCTAAGCTAGATACTGATTGAAGTATCTGCTCCATTGTTGGTAATGGGAAATTATCTTTTTGACATGCTTTGTTGATATTTCTAAAGTCTATGAAAATCCTAATATCACCATTCTTTTTCCTGATAGGTACCAAATTTGAGACCCATTTCAAATGTTTGACAGGAAAGATTATTTTGGCTTTAAGGAGTTTATTCAACTCTGCTTTGATTTGACTCTCAAGATTGGGGTGAATTTTCCTTAATTTTTGTTGTATAGGTTTCTGATCAGAAATCATTGGAATTGTATGTTGAATAATGGAGGTATCATAGGTATTCAGATCCTCATAATTCCAATCAAAAACATTTTTGTATTTCTTCAATAATCAGATAAAAGCAAATCTTTCATTAGGTGAAAGTCTAAGCCCTAGATTGACATTTTGTGGTTTGGTATCTGTACCAAGATTTATTAATTCAAACCTTAAATTTGAACTTTGAAGTTTTGCATTAGTAACCTTTTTGAATCTATCCTTAATATCATAAAGGTCTTCCAGTTTAACCACAGACTTAGGAATAGGATTTTCATTGAATTTCTGTTTTAATTGAAGATCATGATAACTTTCATCAATAATTTGATTGTCATAAGACACTTCAGATGTTAAGAAATTTAGGATATCCTCATCATGATTGAACACATGCCAGATGGATGGTCTAAAAATTAACTCAATGTTATAGCTCCAAATCTCACCAGTATGGTTTGTGATGCTTCAGCCATGGCCTAGGGCAACCCCTCCTTCCAGACCTGGTCATATATCTAAAAAACAGTGTTTTATTCCCTGTACGCGACATTGCCCTGAGTTAAACGCGTGTATACGCGGGTTCATACATAGCTAACCCGCGTATATGTATTAAAACACTTAAAAAATATAAAAATTCCGTATTTTCGGGCGGAGATCGCGGGTTTCACCTGCTGATCACCTGTTAGTGCCCGTGGCCTCAACTGTCCCCAACCAATTCCTAACTAAAAAACTACCTTGGAGTTGGTATAAAAAGACATCATGAGGGAGGCCTAAGGAGGAGAAATTTTTGAGCAAAGTTATTATACTGATTTTCTATCCCCCTGATCAGGTCTGAAGACCCTTTGTGCCTCCTGCACTTCCCCCATCTTGTATAGGAAACCTTTGTTTCCTTTGTGTTTGGATGTTCATTTTTTCCCATCACATCTTGGAGAGAGTAATGGAGGGTGACCTACTAGTGGCTTGAGGCAGGACGGATCCAGAAGGAGGCTGAGCTTGGAGCCTGCAGAAGCAGATTCAGGTGTTATTGCTCTTGTTTCATATTATTTTACTTATCTAATAAAGAAAACACGTCTTGTTCCCGAAACGCTCTTGTCTTTGTGTTAATGATATTTATATGTGAAGTTCATACTTAAATAGATGCTTATAAGTTTGTAACTAACTCATCTTTCATATAACATAAAGATCATTTTTTATGTAAAATCTTGTCCATATACTGTTGTAGTTTGTGGAATTGTTGTTTTTACAGGACCAAGGAGCGGAAGGGACGTGAAGAAGGGTTTGCATCCTTGAGTAACTACCCAAACGTAGGACCTCAGGTATGTCCCTCTCACCCTAGAGGTAGTTATTTATAGTATAAACGGTTGTGTGTGTGTGTGTTTCTTAACTTAGATAATTTTCCGTCTGCTAAGGTTTCACCCAAGAACCTTAGGGGATAATTTCCCGCAACAATATATCAAGATGCTTTGATGGTGTTTTGTTACTTTGTCTCTACATGTATTCTCTAAGTGGGATAAGTAGGAGAAGATTTGCAAGCTCTATCAAGGGGGAGAGAAATCAATCAAGGAGTCAAGCAAAAGATCTAGGTTGGTTCCTTTGCTTCTCTTTTATCTATCATACATAGAGGAAATCCCAAATTGCTTTGGTTGTTTGTTTTCTAGGATAGCTGCCATCCTAGAGGGCTAGCAGATCGAAAAGACACTAGTTTTCCCGGAAACACCCGGTTAAAACACAACCTGATAGCCTACTAGTGGTTAAGTTTGACTACATAAACTCTTAACTAGAGTTATAATATACACTCTTATAGAGTATTTTACATAAAAATCATGTGGCTAGCCGATTTTCAATGAATAATGGGGGATGACACGACATCCTACTGAATTATAGGTGTGAAAATAGGAAGGTCAACTTATGAGTAGCATAACATTTGCATATAGAATCTGATTGACTCACTTCTTGTGTCATTGGAAAGATATTTATGTGTAGAATAGAATGAAAAGGTGAAAATTTATAGTGGACAACTTTACCCCCAAAAATGTTATTTTATGCCTTGAAATGCTCTTGGAAGGTTTCAGATCCTGTTTCACCAAACTAGGTCCCGTCGGTAAAAACAATCCCATGAGCTGATTCCTCCTGTTTTTCCACACTGAATGCATCAAGATGGATGAAAAAAATATAATGATCCAACCTAGATGACACTATCTATTTGTGATTTCTCTTATTGCATGTCTATGCATGTTTTTCTAAATTGTGATTTCCATTCTACAGATCGGTAGAGTAGAATTGTGTCTCTTGCTTTTCAGTTTGAAATTTTAAGAAATTTCTATTTATGTCAATTTTTTTCATGGTATAAGAACCATGAAATCACATAGAACTAGTATTTTGTTTTTTTCCCTCAAGAATTTTGGTTTTACAACTTTAGTGTAGTAGTTTTTTCTTCAGATTTTGGAGAATGTCTTTCAATGGACTGAGATTGGAGTATGTGCTAGAGGGTAGCTCGAATTGCATTGTATAGGAGGATCAAAAGGAATCAGTGCTTGGTGATAATAGTGTGTTAGAATGTCTTAAAATTGCCACTATGAAACCCTAACAGTTTGATGCACAACAATTAGCTCAATGGAAGAATGATGTTGCTAGAGCTAGAAGGATCATTCTAGAAGGTGAGAGAGACCATGTGGTCTCAAATCTCCATGGAAAAGAGACACCATTTTCTATGTGGAAGACACTGACTGAGCTATTTGAAAATAAATGACCATAGAAAATTGGCCCTGAAAGACAACCTTCAAAATATTAGGATGCAAAAAAATAGCACCATTCCATAGTATCATTCCATATTCACTCAAGTTCGAGATGAGCTTGGAGGGGTTGGGGTGAATGTTGTAGAAGATGTTTTGGTGAGCCTAGATCTTTTAGGCCTTTCAAAATCTTGGCACAACTATGAGGACTTTGTGAATGGAAGGGAAAATTACCAAATTGGGAAAGGTTGTGGCCTGATTTGGTTTAAGAAGAATTAAGGAGAAATACTAGAGATGGAGTTACATTTAAAGAAGAGGAAGAGGACTTTGATCTAGTTGGAAAAGGAATGAAGGAAAAGGGAAAGAAGTCCTAAGGTGAGGATGAGACCAACTATAAAAATGGAAAGAAGAAGGATCTAAGAAAGATAAAATGTTTTCAAAACCATGAATTCAAACATTATGCAACAAAGAGTACAAAAAGGAAATATAGCAAGGATCTTGCAACAGGAGCAGGAGGAGATGCCTTGGATTCTCAATTTCAGCTAGATTTCACACTCCTTGCTTGATTTTCTAACATAGTAAGAGGGAGTGATTGGTAACTATATTCTGATGCCTCTTACCATATAACAGGAAACAAGGAAATTTTCAATAGCTTGGAGGAGAAGGATCTCTAGATATATATTGAATTGGGGGATGATGGGAGGTATCATGCTACAAGAATTAGTATTGTAACATTTAAGAGGGAGTCAGTCTCCCATCTTCACCTAAAATATGTTATGTTTGTACCTCGAATGAAGAAGAACCTGATCTCTATAGCAGTATTGGAGGACCATGGATATGATGTTATTTTTAGTAAATGGAAGGCCTTTCTGAGACACATAGTGACTGGGTAAGTGAATAAAATTGAGGTTCGAGTGAAGAACCCATACAAAATTGAGGTGGGAGATTGCACTGCATTGAGCAGCAAGGTTAAAAAAGTACTGAGTCAAGATGTTGGAGAGCTCTGGCATAGGAGATTGGGTCATATAAACCATGGTGCCTTAAAAATTATTTAACAAATTACCATTTGTCTCCCCAAAGGCTCCCTTGACCAGCAGGATGTCTGCAAGTATTACACATTGGGGAAATATGTAAAATCCACTTTCCATGACCGAGATAGAAGACTAGATAAAATCTTGGAGCGAGTTCACTCTGTTTTTTTTGGACCCTTTTCTACATCCTCCACAACCATAAGTGCTATGTTATTTTTAGATGATTTCTCTAGCAAATTTTAGATCTTCTTCATGTGGAAGAAGGATGATTTTTTCTCAAAATTTGTTGAATTCAAGGAATTGGTTGAGAAGGAGATAGAGAAGAAGGTGAAGGCTCTTAGGAGCGACACTGGAGGTAAATTTGTTTCACATGCCTTCAAGTATTTATGTGCTAAATAAGGTATTAAAAAATAACTGTTAGCACCTCATAACCCACAACAGAATGGGGTAGCTGAGATGAAGAACATGATCATAGTGGAAGCAGAAAGGGACATGTTTCATGATCTAGGGTTGTCATTACATCTATGGGTAGAAGCATGCAACACTGTAGTCTACTTGTAGAACTAGAGTCCTTATAGAATATGTGGTATGATCACACCAAAGGAAGCTTTCTCTCAGAGAAATATTGATGTGTTCCATTTCAAAATTTTTGGAGCTTCATTTTATGGTCATGCCTCCAAGGATTAGAGGAAGAAACTTGAGCCAACAAAAAAAATTTGAATTTTTGGTAGGATACACTGAAACTCCACACAATTACAAGGTGTATTTACGTTCACTAAGGATGAAAATTGTGACAAGAGATGTCAAGCTCAATGAGGAGAAGGATATGATCTTCTCTCTAGAATGACAGTTGAGTATCCCACTAGAGAAGGAAATTCTATATCCAAAGGAGAAGCCTTAGGATGAGCTTCAAGAGGTTGTGGAGAAACCACATGAAATAAAGAAGCTAGGAGGAAGAGTGGAGGAATCCATTCAAACAGAATCTTCTAGAGAGGGGACAAAGAGAACCAGAGAAGCCGATAAATTATTGCAAGATGCTAGGGAGAATGTGGGAGCTGCTACATCAGTATGTAGGCCAAGGAGGTCACAAGAGATGTACACTAGTTACATCGCTCTCATGATAGAGCTCATTGAGAAAGAGCCTTCTTCATTTGAGAAAGTAGTTTCTCAACTTGTTTGGGTTGATTCCATGGTGGAAGAATTTGAATCCATCATGAAGAAAAATGTATGGGAGGTGGTGCCAAGATTATAAGATAAATTAATGGTTGGTTCTAGATGGATCTACAAAGTGAAGCATACATCTGATGGGAGCATCCAAGAGTACAAGGCTATATTTATGGACAAAGATTCTCTCAAATAGAGGGAGTGGAATATGAGGAAAATTTTGTACTAGTTGCAAGATATTCCTTAATCAGATCCATTCTAGGATTCACTACGTAGATGGGGTGGAAAATCCACTAGATGAATGTGAAGACCACCTTTCTCAACAGTGTTTTTGAGGAGGAAATTTACATAGAGAAACCAAAAGGATTTGAGGCATATGATCGAGAATAACATGTGTGCAGACTCAGAAGAGAATTATATCGTCTCAAACAGGTGCCCTTAGCATGGTACACTTGGATCGACAATTATCTCAGTGGATTGGGCTTCACTAAAAGTGAAGTAGATGAAAACCTATATCACATTGCGGTAGATGCTAAGTTGCTTATTCTTGTTTTGTATGTTGATAATTTAATATTAACAGTTGATGAACAACTTATACACTCTTGTAAAGAGGATATTGCAAGGGAATTTGAGATGAAAGGCATGGGCCTAATGCATTACTTCTTAGGCTAGAGGTACAATAAGGTGATGGTGAATTGTTTGTGTCTCAGGGGAAATATGCCTCTAAAATACTTCAACAATTTCATATGGAGAATTGTAAGCCCGTGGACACACCTCATGCTACAAATTGGAGGAAGGAGAATGCCACTTCAGGTGAAGATGTTGATGCTAAAATTTACAAGCATATTGTGGGGTCTTTGATGTATCTTGTGAACACAAGACCCGACATGTGCCATGCATTAAACTAGCTGATTTGAAAATGGAGGAGGAGGTCAATTTCCTCTTCCTAAAAACATGGATCATTCTCTGATGCTTTGAAAGGAAAAATGGTTCTTAACACAAAAAAGGTTCTCCAAAAGGTCTCTTGAAGTTATGAGTTATTTTTCACATGTAAACTTAAGCATAAGCAAAAAAACATCACATAAATCATACATGAATTTATGAAGAGTAGAAAAAAGGATTTGGTGATGGAGTTCACCACTCCTAGGCTGCATCTCCGGGCCTTCCAACATAGCTATATTTAGTGGAAAAGGAGTACATCAAAGTTTGCTGATAAAACAAGTGGCTATTTCTTGACTCAAGGAAATATTCTCCTACAAATATTTCTCACATAAACATCATGACAACCTATAGTCAGTCATGAAAACAACAACAACACAAGGTGTCTCCTACAAAGACCCTGTACTCCATCTAAAAATGAGCATTCATGAGCATATAAGCACTTCAATTCCACATTAAAGGACAAACATAAAACTTTCCTCAACAAGGCATAGTGAGAAAAGTATAGATGAGTTGAACCTTGCAAGTAACAGTTGTTGCAATAAACTTCTGAAGGTAAGAAAACCCCCTACAACACCTTATCCATGCTCAAACACCTTCAATAACTGCTCCAAAACATTGATTGATCCATACACCCATGGACTTGAACGTGTAAAAAGTTCCTTTAGATGTACTGCAATTAGCAAATAAAGGTCACCATTGGATCCAGAATGCCCAAAATCCCCTAGGTAGACTCTTCTTGAGCTGCAAAAGGCCAAAAGATCCCAAATATATGGATTTACAAGCTCTCTATGTATTTTTGATGTTGTTTTTCCTACAAATCGGACCAACAATTTAACTGTCCTACAAATATACCACGTTTTACATTGCGGAGGCAAAAAATTTTCCTACTAAAAGTGTAATTTATTGGATACTTAAATTGCCCAAAACCCTTATGCAGAATAATATCGCCACATGGGCCATGCGGTCGAGGGTTGTGTCTAATCTCATTCCTTTACTGGGCTAGCCCCTTATATGTCGAGTTGATGGTCATGTTGGTTCCCATGGGGCAGAGCACTGGGCCAATGACCACCCTTACCATCGAGCTCCCTAGCACTTTCGTCATGGTCTTTTTGGAGGCCATATGTCTTGGGGATGGTCCCCACATAAACTCTTATCGATGAACACTTCACCACAGTCCTTTGTGGGGGCATGTGACCAGGGCTAGGGCCAACCCTACGCCCCCTTCCGTCGGCGCTCAGGTTCCAGTGTGATGTGGTCATGTGGGAGATGTGCAATTAGGGGCTGGGTTAAATTCCCAAGCCCCCAAACCTTTATGTTTTGGGTTGTATGGAGAGCAGATGACCAGGGGTTAGGTCTGACCACCCGATCCCTCCTCCCATATGTGCCCTTTGTGAAATTTAAATAAGCCTGGTGCCATATATGGGTAAGAACCATTGCATAGGAGGACTGGTGTTATAGCATCATTTACCACCTTTGTATACTTGATGCTTTGAGTCATGGCCTTGGGTAGCCCTTTCACTTCAGACTTGGTCCAAATATTAAAAAAAAATATTTTAAATTCCATACGCAACTCTTCCCTATAAAAAGCACATGCACACACGGGTTTAGCCATACCCAAACCACATATATGATTTAAAATATGAAAAAATATAAAATCCCTATTTTTGGGTGGGGTTTATAAGTTACATCGAAAGCCTACCTATAGGAGCCTGTGGCCTAACTATTTCCCAGTTGAAAAAATTGTTTTGAGGTCATATAAATACACCTCATGGGGAAGGCCTAAGGAAAGAGAGAGATAGGATATTGATATTATATCCAACTTGTCCCTGATTAAGCCTAATTTTATCCTTGTGCCTCCTGCACTCCCAGCTATAGGAAACTCCTATTTCCTCATTTTGATTTCCATCTCCTTTATATGGAATCCATGTGTATGCATTTCAAAGAGGATTGTTGAGGCTTGACTTGGATGGATCTAAAGGAAGGTTTTGCTTGGAGCCAAAGAAGGGTCAAGTTATATTCTTCCATATTCTTTTGATGTCATTAATAAAGAATCCATGTATTGCTCCTGATGATTAGATATTAATGCTTTAATTCATGTTTCGATCTAACTGATGTATGATTTCATGTTTTGTACTTATATTCTTATATGATCTAACACTTATATCATGAACATACTTTCAATTGTTGTTGTTTTATATGATTTTCTTGAATGAGTTGTAGGTTTTAAGGCATTGGAGGAAGTAGAGGGTTTGGACCCTATGGGAATGACCTCAAACGCATGACCTTCAGGTAATACTTCTTCTTCCTACTTCAGTAGTTTAAGTATTAAGGCTGCTTCTTTGTCTTCTTTTTTTTGGTGTATGCCCTTTTCTCTGTTGGGGTGCTCAACCCATACCTTAGGGTGTATTATTCCTATAACAGAATTGGTGACTCCGCTGGGGAGTACTTCTAGTATTTCCTATTTTGGGTTGTTTTCTTGCTTGATTTGGGATTTCTTGTTTGGTTTCCTGCCTTTCCAGTATCTTTAACTTGTCTACAACCTGGGAATATAGTTTGATCTTCTAGATCAAACCTAATTTTTTTTTTTATTTTTCCTTACTAGCTCTTCTATACGTGAGTTTTATTTTATACAATCACGTATACGCTTGTTTCCTTGAGAACAGTCGTGTATACACATGATTTTGTTACCGCACAGTAGCATATGCCTAGTTTTATTTGAATTTTTCAAATGCTGAGTCTAGTAAAGGGTTTTTCCTGATGTTTCTTGCTTCTATTCAGTCATTGATTGCCTTGGAAAGTCATGTTTCTGGCAGATTATCAGTTTCTTGTATCTCTTTGCGAAAATACTAAGTCAACCTAGGGTTTGCTTTTTGGTAAGGTGTTGGTTTCTGTGTTTGCGTTCAAGGCTTATCAGTGAAGTTCTTGGCTGCTTTTAGGCTTTGGGATAGAAAATTGGTTTTAATTCATTTATAATCCAGCCTTCGCATTAATCTACCTTGCTTTCCTGAAAGTTGGTGTCCTGGGTTTTTTATTGATTTTTGAGAAAGTTTTCCTTGCAATCTTGCAAAGTTTTCTTCGTTTTCTTGAATTCTTTCTTGTTTTATGGAGTTTTTATGTTGCTCTTCAGATCATTTCATTTGAGTTTGTAGCCTCCTAACATTCTAATTCTTATCATGCTTGTGATATCTATGGCTTGTGAAGTTTGAGGTTCTTTATGCCTGAATTTGATTTTGAAGCCTTTAGTAGTTTTTTCTTTCTTGAAAACTCTTTTGTGTCCTTAAAAAGAAAAATATAAAAACATTGTCTTGTTGCCTTTATCTTTCCTTTCTGGTTTTGTGTTGGATTAGTGGGTCTTGACTTAGGTTCAGAGTTAGTTGCGCCAAACAAATCCCTACACTACTGGCCCTTTCGGCATCAATCCGTGGTGCGCTGATTGAAGTCTCACCCGAAGCAGTATGGGGGGATGCTGGAACCAAGTTTTCGCACCCATATATTAGTGTGATGTATTTTTGTGACCTAAATCTGTCTTCATGTAGATCGATAAGCCTTTATGGCTTATCAACGTAACCTCCTTTAATCAACCCCTAGACCTCTACGAAGGTCTACGACTGGCTTTTGCGGACCCTGAACAGGAGAATTAGCTACTTACGTGCATCATAGATTACTCTTAAACCAATGTTTACTCAGATCTACTTAGTGTTCGATAACTTTAACAGAAAGCATTATAATCTTTGTGTAAACACCTAACATCAATTGCGTTCAGATAACAATATAGATCCAGTAAAGTCGCGCATTATTACGTCATTATTTCATAAGACCATTATTCATCACAACATAAAGCGCATTCATACATAATAGAAGTAAATATATAAACATAGGAATATCTGAAACAATATTTTCTATTGATATTTAGTTAATATTATAGACTCAAGACTTCTTTGTGCACTCAGTTGCAGGGGTTTGCGCACTCAACTGCAGACACTACTCTAGGTATTTGCGCACTCAGATGTAGAGCCTCTGCTCCTCTAAGACTTCTATCTTGATCTTCCTTTTATTGACCCATTACATTCATCTTATATTATCCTCGTTATGCCTTATACTCTCTAAGACACCTATTTATACAATCCCATGGTCTGCCGACCATGGGTAGATCTTCAAAAGCCGACTCAAGTTACATAAAGAAGGGTAAAACCCTTTTTGACTTTTTAACTAACTACATGCTTCGCAACCACAACTTGTAGAGAATTTACATTAGAACTTGAGCTTTTGCCCCAAAACTTGGGTTTTTGCCCCAAAATTGACCCAGGGGATCCTATCCCAACAAGCCCTCAACACAAAGATCGTGACTTGCCCTCACGTCACTCGATTGGCACAGAGATCTCGCTGCGAAGATCCCATAGATCCACCTGTACCACTGCTACTTCAGCCATGCTTTGTGTGGCTGCCTTGTTTCACCTATTCGAACAGCTGTTATGTGGTTGATTCCATGTTGTCCTACTTGATCTTCTGTTGTGTAAGCTGCAGGTTCGCTAACTTTTCCTATATGTTGGTGGAGACTTGGTTGGTTTCTTCCAACCAAGTATCCAACCGTGCCTTAAGGATTGCCTCTTTTTTCTGCATTGCTTCCACTTGTTGAAGGAGCTACTTCCCCTCCTGCAACTTGGTGAGGTGTTGCACTGTAGACACTGAGCGCGCCGTCACCCGCACTTCATCATACTTTTGTTGAAGCTTGCAGATCTCTATTTTTAATCTACACATGTTGGAATCTCCCTGCAAAGTCGTTACTAATTCCATCACCTTCTCAAACAATGATGTGCAGTCCACAACTGCAACATCCACAGTAGCTGCTTCATCCTTAATAGCAGCTTCGCGTTGTTCATGAACTTCTGGCGGGGTCAAAGGCTATGACTTCAGCTCCAGTTCTATGATTTTCATATTCAGCTCAAAGTAAACTCCAGCCACCTCTGCCTTAGCATTGCAGACACCAGCAACAAGTTTCCTTATCTTGGCCTCCAGTGGTGCCTCCTTAAGGATGTGTAACTTTGGCATTATCCTGCATGCTTCTGCCACCACGGCCACTAATTGGGTGCTATGCACCTGGATTGTTTCCTTTCCTTTCAGAGCCTTCGTCTTTTTGGCAAACATCTGCTCATTGTTCATGCGATATTCACTGATTAAATTGAGAGCACACTGCTCCCGCACCCTTAGCTCCACTATCACACTTGTCTGCAGCGTGTGAAGATACTCGTTGGGGAGTGCTACGAGATTGAGGCCAATGTTCCTTAAATTACTCATGATGACCTTGTCATCAGATAATTCCACGCTCAATGACCCTTTTGGTAGTGAAATTGCCTAGAGATCAACTGATCTGAACATCTTCACAACCTGACTTGTCCTTGATGCCAAGTTTATCTGTGTGACACTCACTTGCCCTGCGCCCTCCTGTATGCTACTAGTCTAAATCTGCATCTTGCGTAGATCCTTATGAATAGTGCCAAAAAACTGTAGGGGATGTTTATCGAACCGCTGTAGCAGTTTCACTATGGTATCACACACCTTATCTCCAGTCTCGTAGAGATCACCTTCTGTGAGTGTGATGGGATCCAACAGTGGCTTTGTTGCTTTGGATTTCTTCTAGGGCCCCTCCTTCTGTTTTTCCCTGCACTGTTTTACCCGGAATGGAGTGCTTTGTCCTTCTTCACCGCCACCACCTTGATATGAATGCTCCTCTTCCTCGGTCTGGGGCATTGGGGATTTACCACTCCCCTCAGAGTCATGCTACACTTGTTCAGCCTGTTGTTTTGCAGTGCACTCCTTTTCCAGTTGGGTCTTCTCCTCGACCTCTTTCCTCCACTACGCGGCCAACGTTTGGACCACCTGTTTCACTGCCTCCTTTTTCTTCACCATGGAACTCCTCATGCCTTTACTAGTACCTGCACCATATTAGATGGAGAATGCCAATCTGCTAGCCAACGCTTGATAACCTCCTGAATGGCATCATCTGTGATAAGGTAGCGAAAATCAAACCACTTCTATTGTGGATCCTTCTATTCCATGATATATACATGGTGGAAGTCTCCCTTGAACTCTAAATATTCTGATATATGTGCTCAGAGACAACTGTGGCTTCTGGTTGATGACCATGTGAAGGCATCCCTCCATCAAAATCTAAAAAACTTTGGCCTCCGTGACATGCGTGACCTCCTTTGTGGCCCAAAGGGAGGCAAACTGGGCAACCTTTGACAATCCTTTCTCCAAGGGAGGAAACTGATTGTCCTCCGATAACTCCCAAGCTACTAGCATGATGGAAAGCAACAACCACACGTAGTGGAAGGTTTTCCTCTCATCCTGAGCCTCGCAACAATTTGCAAGGAACTTGTTGCAGAGGTAGCATGACCAGTTAAACTGCATGCCCTTCGTGCACTGTGCAGCTAAAGAAATTATTGGCATTGGAACCTTTTCCGCGTGGAATTTCCTCATGACCTTATCAACGAGGATCTTTGTAGCAATTTTCGTCACGGGGTCGGTGATAGATGTGATGTAGTACCCGCTTGATTTCTTAACTAGATCAAACTTCTTCTTCATATTTTCTGCTAGGTCTCACTGACTGGTATTTCCACCAAAATCCTTCCCAGATTCAAGCTTGAATGTGGTAGGAGCGTGATCCGATGGATTAGCATATCTGTGATTGGGATTGGTGCACTCAACCACAAACATCCATCATGTACCATCATCAGCGATTACTTGATGCAAATGATTTTGATGTTGGAGCAGTGATAGTGGGGCACCCACAGCAAATTCAACAACCTCGACTGGTTCACTCCGCGAATCCACTCCATTGGCTCTAATGTGGTGACACTAGATTATTTATAGTACACCCGCTTCATGTAGTTTTCCGTCACAAGGTGGGAGAACCTCTCATGGTCTGCCAAATCCCAGTCTTCCATTTTTAAATGGTGAACTCGTGCCAGGTGTGGTCCTTCGAAGGTGATGCTCTCGAGTAGTAGGAGTGTATGAAGAAGGAACTTGTCTGTGTCTAGGTCCTTAGTGACCTTCAAATTTCCCTTACGCAGAGGGATGTATTCCAGAAATTTGGAGATGGGCTCCATAACCCCGACATCTATATCCTTCATGCCCTCTTCGGTCTCCAAGTCTACAACTTTCTCCTTATCCTTCGCTGGCTGTTTAGCTTTCTTCTAGGCCTGGGTAGTAGAGTGCTTCCTCAGCGACTCATGCATCGACATTTCCCTCTTCGAATTGTCCTTCTTGGGCTTGGGGGCTTCACGCACTGGTGTAGGCTTCAACTTACGCGACCTCAATGTCGTAGGCACAGGGGATGAAGCCTCCATGCTCACAACCTTAGGAGCAGCACCTTCAGAGGCAACCATTCCTCCCGTGCTTGTAGTCTCAGTGGGACTTGGTCCTAACATGATGTTGCTAATGCATTTTCTTTCTAACTCAGGCAATTTATCGAACACAGGGATTGCGATCAAATCTTCAAAGAACTCATAATTCATAAGCGAGAGACAACCCAATGCAAAACTTCTAAGGATGAAAAGTGTTTTGTGTTGGATAGCCACTCGTAATTTATAGGTGAATTTTAATTCAAATTTGACTGTTTCCCCCAAAATCCATCCACAAATTCTGATTTGGTAGCAGATATCCAAAGATTTTAGTCTTAGATTCAACCTTAAATGCCACTCCCCCCACTCCTCTTAACTGTCTCTTGGCCATCAAATCATGAACAGTGAATGTAAATGTCATTTTCTGGCTGTGCCGTGCGGTAGCTCCCTTTGTAACGTAACTCCCTTCATGCCACTCCTAGTACTGTGACATTACCCTTTTTTGTGCAGCCCCCATACCACATAGTTCTACAAACTAGGCAGTGTAGTTTATAGTCCTGCGTTCCCTTGTAACTTCTTAGAGTGATAAGACTATGTTGTTGTCATGTAGTCATTGGGTCAGATCCCCTGTGTATGGCTTCAATCAACTTCTAGTTACCCTTCCTGGAAATGGTTCTCCATTCAACTTCGCAAGCTAAACTACACCACCATATGTAATTTCTTTGATGACATATGGCCTCAGCTAGTGCATCGGAAACTTCCCTAGAAACCTAGCGAACTTACTATCATATAATAAAACCAGGTCATTTACGTTGAACATTGGTGTCAATCGTGCCAATATTTTTCACGTTCCTTCTGAACCTACTGATGGAATCCAATCAAAAACCTATCTTCTTCAAGCTCCATTAGCTGCACAAGTCATTCTTTTAAGGCTTCATGGTCCACCATTCCTATGCAAGCCTCTATGCATAGACTAGGCACAATATACTCCATAGGCATTAGAGCTTCTACACCATAGACCAACCGAAAAGGTGTATGACCTGTGAGATTTTTGCAAGTAGCCCTGTATGCCCATAATACTATTGGTATGCACACATCCCAATCATTCTGTGTTAGAAAATTATATATTACAGAGCAATGGAACACATAGAATAATGCATAAATATAAACACAGAAAACGTATAAAGCTAGAGAGACACATATATATGTGGTTCACCCAATTTGGGCTACGTCCACCCCAAAAACCAATCCTTCCTCTCTATTATCCAATAAAATGAAGAGACACAACCTATAGCAGATCCGCTGTAATATCCTCTATTTTCTCTCACAGTCTCACCTCTCTGTTTCTCGCTCAGAGAATACACATCTATTACATAGCCTCAATACAATACCCTCATACAAAGAGAGGGGTTTCTTTCTAGGGCAAAAAACCCTAAACTAAACATAAGTTCTATTGTCAGATCATCCGACTAATGAATGGCCTAGATTGACTAGAAATTACTATACTTTTACAAGGCAATTTTACATCTGTTTTTAGCTTTAGGAGAACTGCCCCTGAAACCCCCATCGGGGGACTGCTGGCCACTGGACCCCCTAGCCGGGGGGGATTAGCTCCCCCAGACCCCCATGGGGGGGACAAGTCCCCCCTGCACCCCTGTGTGGAGGGGTGTACAAACTTCCTGGGGTATACATCCGGCTAAAACAAAGACCTCTAAATAATCATGCTCCACACCCACCATTTTGTTGTGCATTGAAAATTTTTGTCGGCACATTCTCGAATATATTATTGAAATCCTCAGCCATTCCATTGGCATGAGGATGATATGGTATACTTTTCTGATGGTAAACTTGGAACTCTTCTATTAGTGTGCTGATCAGTTCATTGAGAAAATGTGTGCCATGATCAATCATAAATACCTTCGAGAAATGGAACCTGGTCAACACATATTCAAACAAAAACTTTGTTGTTGTTGCCCCTGTATAGTCTTTCATGGGCTGTGCCTCTGACCATTTAGTCAAATACTCTGTCGCAGTGATGATATAACACGCACCTGTTTTCTTGCCTAGGGGATGAATCCATCCTACAAAATCAATTTCCCATTTCTCATGCAATGACACATGTGGATTCAGGGGCATCTCATCCCTTCGTGATGACCTTCTCGTTTTATGAGATGCATCGCATGCCCTGCAATATGCTTTAGAATATTTATGCAGCGTTGGACACCATAACCCACTGCGCAAAACCTTATGCACTGTTTCTTTTCCTTCATAATTCCCTCTTGCAACTCCTCCATGAGCTTCAACGAGGATATTGTTTCATTCAAAATCGGGCACATATCATCAAAGTATCTCATTTGATCCCATTTTATACAAATATCCTGCAATTACTAAGAAATCTTCTGTGCACACCACCAAATATTTCTTCTTCTGACTGGTGTATCCTTGTGGAGCAGTCCCTGTAGTCAAGAACTAGATAATATCCACGAAGTGATTATCCATTACGCGCACTGCGAAGAGCTATGTGTCAGGCGGTCCTTCCTCCTAATTAGTAGGCTCCTCTCTCATCTCAATGCGCAATAGATGGTTAGGTCCTGTGCTCAACCTTCCTGGCTTCACAATTACCTCAAAATAATATTCTTGAAATAACCTCAACCATGTGCATATTCCCCCCCAACACAGGCTTATTGACTAGATACTTCAATGTAGAATGGTCTATGTACATCTTGAAATGTCTGCTCAGTATGTAATGTATAAATTTTTGGAGCGCGTACATCATAGCCAACCATTCGTGCTTTGTCATCGAATAATTTTTTTCAGCCTTTGGCAATTTTATGCTTGCAAATGCTATAGGATGATCCATCTCCCCTTCACCAGCCTATGTCAGCACTACTCCTAGAGAAATACATGAGGCATCAACATGCACATGGAATTCCTTCTTCTAATCTGGGAAGACTAGGATTAGTGCGGTGAACATCTTTTCTTTCAATACATCCAGACTGTGCTAATATTCTTCATCCCAACAGAATGTAGTGTCCTTCTTCAGTAGCTTATCTATAGGCGCGGTAATTTGAGCATAGCTCTTGATGAATTTTTGATAGTACCCTGTATGGCCCAGCATTGCGCGCAGTTGTTTGACACTTCTTGGAGCCTCCAAACTAACTACGATCATGATCTTAGCAGGGTCCACCATTAATCCTTGCTTGCACACCACATGACCCAGAAATTCCGAAAGGGACACAGAACAAGCATTTCTTCATATTTAGCACAATCTGATACCTTTGACATGTATCCAACATCAATCAAAAACTGGCTTTATGGCACTTTACTATCCCAAACACTGTCTAATCATCAAAATATACCTCCAATAATTTGTGAAAGAATTCTTTGAATGTCGTGATAACTACATGCAAGAATATCACTGATGCATTCTTAAGTCCAAAAGGCAACACTGTATACTAGAAATAACCCCATTCTATCGCAAAGGTGGTCTTACTCCTATATCTTGGCATGATCGTAACCTGATGGTACCTAGAGAAACCATCAGTGAATGAGTAGGCCTCCTTCCCTCCAACATTATCCAGTTCTTCATCTGTAAACAATGTCGGAAAGGGATCATGAACGCAGGCATCGTTAAGCTTCCTAAGATTTATGGAAATTCGTATTTCTCCCTTATGTTTCTTTTCCTAGACTACTGTTGGGCTCACCCAATCAGATTCCTTGTCTGGTTCGATAACGCCTGCCTCAAGCATCTTATCCAACTTTAAGCAGACCTTCTATTTGTATTTGGGATTAAGGTGATATGGCCTTTGCTTAATTGTCTTCACATTCGGCTTCAAGTTAATTTTCCTTATGCCCAAGTCTCCTATAATCCATTTCAGGTCTGAACATTTTGTACGAAACAAATACTGATATTCATGGAGCAGCTCAGTGACTTTATCTACTATGGCATCATCCCAATAGTGTCCAACCTTCACAAATTTCGGTTTTTCTTCTGTGCCATTGTTTACTTGCCTAGTTTTCAATAGCGCAGTGATGTATGGATTCTATATATGCGGTCCCTCAACTTCACGGTGGCCTTCTACCTTTGGGATGTTAATATTTCTTGGATCCTCATCCTCCCCTTCGACAGTTACATTATAGCATTCCAGCACATGGCACAGCTAGGTGCTCCAATCTGGTTGAAATAATTCCAAAGGATCATTTGGTATTCTGAAGATTACTACCTGAACCTCCTACATCTCCTCATTGATGCTTTAGAAACCCATCCTCAAAGCTGAAGGTCATAAAAAATCCTTCCCTTAAGATATCCCACTCTACGGTGCCATGGCGAAGCTCCATTTCCAGGTACCAGATCTTAGGGATGATATCCAATGTGTGAGAGAATAAATGCACCCACTCTGGTTGCGGCTTCGTTCCATAAATCTTAGTCCATTTTTCTAAATGATTGCATAGATCATTTCTCCCTTCGTATTTCTCAGTTAGCTGAACTTTTGGGTGACCAAATTGCAACCTCATCATTCTCCTATAGTCACGCCAGTCATCAAAGCTGTCTTTATGCGTAGCACACCACCGTGCGGGCGTAGCGTGTAGCACCAAATCCAACGCTTGGAAATGGTGGTCCTTTGGTACTTCTATCTCAAAGGCATCCAAAAAATTATCTACATTAGTTAAACCATCATAATAAGGTAAATTTCTTACCTCTGATGATAGACAACACAATGATTTAATTATCATATTATAGTGAAACATAAATACTTCATGCAACCTATTCTGCCAATGCTCCAACTCTTCATCTGAATTTGAGGTACAGGAGCTTTCGTGGTCCCATGCAATTTGTCCATCAGCTGTCGGATTCACCCAATCTTGGTCTCACATAGTTATTTTATAGATTTGATTCAAATCATCATCACTTTCCTCATAGTTGCGAATTGGTTCAGCATAGCGTGGTCCTTCCGCATGGTCCAATGATACAACAATGCAGAGCGATTTCCTTTCAAACGACATTGTCTGCTTCTTAAAATTGGTGATTGATCTAGGAGGATCATCATCAGATCTATTACACAGTTCATCATCAGTGTTCAGTGTCATCATCAGTGTTTTGTGTCATTGTCAGCATTGTTTAGTTTAGACAGTGTTGGTTATGGATCAGGTTGTTCAGGTAATGTTTATGGTTTTTCATGGCGTTCAGTTGAGATGGTTTAGAACCTGGTTGTCGACATGTGTTTGTCGTTCGCTTCAAAGGATTTGGGTTTTGTCGTCCACTTGTAGGTTGATTATCGACATGGGTGTGTTTTCTATTGCAGAGGTTCGATATGGTTTGTCGTCACAAATGTCACTTGTGTTGATGATGCGCATTTGGTTTTATGTCACTGTGACAAATGTTTCTAATGTCGCTTTGTGACATTGGTTTTAAAAGGGTATTTTACACCTAATGTAAAACCTAGACCCTAATCCTAAATATAAAACTAAAACAATACAAAACCTATGCTAGAACCATTACCTAAGTTCTAAACCTCTTAAAACAATACAAAACCAAGCTATGTGTTAAAACATCGCACATCAAAACCTAACCCTAGCTCTAAACAATACATAAAACCCTTTGTAATAGCTATCGGGCTATATTAATGTTAAAACATTAAAAAACAATACAAATAAACAATACACAGTCCCTAATTGCTTTCTAAAACTACAACATGACTGTTAATCATGTGAACAAGCAGCATTAACCATCACATCAAAGTTCTAAACCATCAGACGTAATGACATTAGAAACTGTGATGGGTTAAAGGCATGTGAGCAGGTAAGAAGGTAGATTTTCAGTTAATCTGTGGTTTGGGAAACCATGCAGGTTATAAAACTGTGGACATGTGATAGTGTAGTTCACCACACCATCAACTGCCATGGCCAACCATTAGCGGAATTGCTGGCATCCAAACCGTGGGTTTAGTCACCTGCTCACATGAGCTGTCTGCACCTCTGCATAGCTAACCTGACTGCAAACGGTTTCTATTATATTATAAAGTTATTTTTGGGTTTTCAATTAAGTTTGTTTACAAATTAATTCGAAGACCTAGAACCTAGCCTATGTATCAATTTACAACTAGACTGAGCTCAAAACCTATCCAGATTGCAACCAATTCATCTTGAATACAACCAAAGGAGGTTTTGATGTACCTACAGGCCTATAAGAGGCAGTTTTTCTTCATTGAAGGGGAGAGAGTGGTTTTAGTTTTTGTATGTAGATTCTGGAGGTCATAGGTAGTTTTGTTTTCAGTGTAACAGGATCATTCAAAGTCGGAATCGGGAACCATTATAGGCATTAGAAAGCTGGTTCAGAGAGATTTCTTTTGAAAGTGATCAGAAGTGCCTGTGAGCACATTTAGTTTGGTCTATTCTTTGTGTAATCGAACTCCTTGGTTTCAATCATAATAAAGTGGCCGCCCATCTTGAAAGCGGACCCGGGGACGTAGTCCATCAGGGACAAATTCCGTAATCAAATTTGTTGTCTGGTATCGCAGTGTTTTTACTGTTTTCACTTATGTTATGCATCTTTCTTGTGGTTAATCAGTTGTCGTAAAGTCTTCTTCTCAAGCAATTTTCCTCAATTTCCGCACTTTCAGCTAACATTCAATTCATTAATGGTTAATCAATTCTACATTAGTTTTAGTCTATGATCATTTCAGATCAATGATCCCATTCATGTCGATAGCCCAATCAATTCCCAAGAGCACGGGGCATGGATTGCTGTCATAAACAATCTTTATCACTTCGAAATCGGCCAACTTTCTCACACCTTCTATATCTACAGTCACTCCATGCAATCGCCCCATAGGGATAATATTCTATTGGTTTTCCATCCTCAATTTAATCGGAGACCACTGTAGCATAGGTCTCCTCATTCTTTCCCATGTCTGTTTAGGCAAAAAGTTTGCAGCTGATCCCAGATCCAAAATAACCTGGTCCATCTCATAGTCTCCTATTTGCGTGGTTAGCCTCATTTCACACCCTGTTCTTGTATTATGTTTTCCTATCTTTCTGACTGCGCGATGTCCTTCAGGAGAATTTTCCTTACCAGTGCACTTGATCCAAATTTAAATAGGAACGCAAAAAATTACAGAGATAACCATAAACGCAGAGATGCAACAGAAATAATACTTCATTTCATTAATGTAAAATACTGAAATATGCTTACAAACAGAAATGGAAATAAACCAGCTACGATGACAGTAGCTTATCTCTAAGAAGAGATGTGGTGGCTACATGCCTCTGAACTACCTTACAATGAGGTTCAAGGGCCTTTTTATTATTGAACAATAAGAGCAAACCCTAAACAACCAAAACGCTAACCCGAGGAGATGTAACACCAAAATTCCCATTGGAGTGAGTTGGACAACCAACTTCTCGGGGTTGTGACTTGGTCATATTATCTCCGCTTGACACGCATGATAACCCATTTGAAAGATCTCTCTGAGGAGTACGATGGAAAAGATGATTTTAGACATAAAATTGTTGATGGTAGACTTCCAAAAAAACATCGTTTAGGGACTCAAAACAGCTCTGGAAGTTTAGGACTCAAAAAAATGCTAAAAATTGTAAACTATGCTACAATTAAGGGAACTAAAATACTGAAAGAAGCAATGGTGGGGGTCCAAGTGGAATTGGCGGGTGGCCACCAATATCCACCTGGATCAGCAATTGTTTATAAATTCTTGTAGCTCTTTCACAACCTTTCTATTGCACATCAGCTTCATACAAGTCTCCAAGAAGGTAGTAAGCACAAAGGGGTCAACTCCTGCAGATAGTTTGTCCTGACTTCCTAAGGTCAAGGCCTCAGCGAAGATTTTCTTTACTTCCATGAAAATTTCCTTTGCGCGCTCCAAATCAAACCCAATCCCCTTTTCAGGAGCCTTGTGGACCCACCCACTTTTTTAGGTTGTTTCCCTTTATCATCACTAGTCGTAATTCTGCTTTGCAACAAAATATTCACATTGGAATCCTCCTCGCAGTGTTCAGCTCTCATCATTTGTATGTTCTAGGTAGGTTGATGAGGCTACACCTTCTTCTCCTACATTTTAGCTATCAACACATGTCATTCTTATATTGCATGGTCAAACTGAGTGCAGTATCGACATGATGGACATGTCTAGCTCATACACTCTTGTGCATAGTGTCCCGACGTTCCACAATCATAGAAAATAACTTGTCCACGACCCCTACCAGGTCCTTCTCCACCTCGATCTTGTCTGTGCCCCTGATATCCTCTATGCGCTCCCCTAGTGGCCTGATACAGAGGCCGAATTTCTTCTTGCATTCAATACACAGGCATCCTGTCCATTATTAATTCATAGCTACGATAATGGCACTCATCTTGGCCCACTGATTTACAAAAGTCACAGAACAATTGTTGTGGTGTATGTACAAACTTTTGCAGAAAGTGACAATTAACCGTTACATGTTTTCCAGCCACCTGAAAAATAGCGCACCATAGCGTGGGCCTTGTACTTGGTCTTGCTAGAGATTCCTGCCTCAGGGGAATTGGCCCTCCTCCTGTAATATAATTTGTGAAGATAGGGCAGTGATATTTATAATGCCCCTGGCTTTTACACTTGAGGCACCAAACGTCTTCGCACACCTCCAACCAAGCCACTTTATCCTTTTTCAAGCTCTGAAACTCTAAGAAGAGGTTCTACAACTCTGCATGAATCTATTGAACTCCTAAAGAAGCATCCTAGATAGGTGTCTCATGCAATCTCATCGAAATCTCTAGAGTTTCCACCTGAGTTCCTATCTTTTGTTGTGAAAAAACAATCCTTAAGTGGGGCAGGAGCATGACTATAAACCAATCATGGTGCTGACTATCTGTGAGATTCATATTAGCTTCATGGATATGGCACTTCAATCTTTGATCTAATTCCCAAGGTGTTTCTCTGACCCTCATTGTAATTTCCTTGAACCCAACTACTGATCTTGACTCACACTCAGGGTTACCGAATTCTTTGTTCAGAGCGGTCTGAGTGTCTGCTAATGACGCCAATGGATTATCAGTGCAGTACTTAATGTACTAAGTCAACGCGTGATCTTGTAGAGTAGTAACTAACTACGCCTTGTTTATTTAATCGTCTCTAATCTGTTGTGTTGTCCACACTGCCTTCGCAAGGAACCAAAACTGATCCAGGTCCTCACTTCCCAAGCCTTTGAAAACATGCAACTTCATTGTATTCAACTTGTTGAATGGCGACAAAGGTGGTGGTGGTGTTGGAGAAGGTTTATGTTGTGGAGGTGAAGGTGGAGGTGGTGTGGGCAGATGATTTATTTATGGAAAACCCTGCCTTATCAACTATACAACGCTTCACAGTGAGGCTTGTACCACTCCCTCATCGTCACTCGAAGGAGGTTCTATCAATGGGCTATATTCAGGACCTTCTCTCTCCTGATTTCTAAAGATTCATCCGTGACTTCACATAGATCCAAATGTCAAGGCAGTGGCGTAACCTGCTTTTCACACAAAAGAATCTTAGTCTAAGTATTCAAAGATCTCAAATAGCTACCTCGCGGTCCCTTGAAGAAATGTCACTCTGCTTCATTGTAGCTGATTGAGGTATCAACCGTGAATTCTGTCACAAATCCTCCTATGACTCGATCAAGCTAATGATCAACAACGTGCGTGATCTTATCTTCAAAATATTCCAACCTCCGCACTAGCTCCGGGGTCCACACTATTGGACTGTCAAGCCTCCACCTTCCTTGGTTGTCTGCCAATTTAGCGATCCACTCATATAGTTGAATCGAGAAGGTGTAGAATAATATTTTGTGTATTTTTGTGTACAGGTATCTACCCAACCACTGTTCTTTCATTAGGCACGAATTTATGTTTTATTGCGCTGCAAATTCATGGATCTTTCTATCCAACCACTTCTCAATTTCCTTCCTCATCGGATTCCAGTGATTCGACATCACACATCTCCTTATGCAAATCCTAGTCCCAATAATGGAACCAATTGTTGGCTTAGTGGGTCTTGACCTAGGTTCAGAGTTAGTTGTGCCAAACAAATCCCTACACTACTGGCCCTTTCGGCATCAATCCGTGGTGTGTGGACGGAAGTCTCACTCAAAGCAGTATGGGGGGATGCTGTGATCCAAAATGGATTTAGTTTTTCCTCTAGATCAAAGTATTCAAATGCATATGAAAGTTAGATCAAGTCGAAGTGCTAGTTGATATGATTTGAATGGTGTGAACGACGTGTAAATCCAAGTCTGGATGGAGAAATTAGAGCTAGTCAAAGTTTGTGGAAAACTAGGGCAAAAAGTCAAAAGTCAAAGGTAAACCAAGTCAACAGTCAACAGTTAATGCCTACATTAGCAGGACACATGGAAACCCAAGAATGAGCCACAGGTTCTGGATGATGTCAGCAGGGAAGGTGACGTGGCAATTTGTGATTGATTCACACGGGCCAATCTGGTGCTGACATGTGGCAGCCCAAATTTTCCTAATGTTGGCATGAAATCCAAAAATTTTGGGGTCAGGGAGGATCAAACCCTTGACCTCCCGGAGCGGCAACGTTTTCGACGGAGGACGACACTAGAAGGGATACTTTGGGGCTTGTTTAGATTCACGGTAAGGTTGTATTATGGTGAATTGGTTGGAGTCACTGGAAACAGGATGGACGATCGGGGTCAACGCCAAGACCATCGGTCCTTTGATTTTATGTTATCGCATTATCCCACATTCACCGTAGATTACAACCACATATGGTATATCAATACCATATCATCTAAGTATGACCAACAAAACAACAGAGTAATATATCGCATATCCAATGTATAACCAACGGAACAATGAAGTAATATATCACATATCCAATGTTAACGTAACCAATGACAGAATGGCTGGGTGGGGGTTTTGAACCCTCGACCCTTCCAAAATTATATATATGCTATGACTTCGCATACCTCTGCTAACCATCATGTCATCAGTTCAGGCTTAAAATAAAGCTAAACCCATTTTTTCGATAAATAGTGCAGGTGCTGAACCCGCCTTACCACCACCGCACAGTCCGAGGTGGTTTTATGCAGGCCAGAGCAGTTTTTGCCAAACGAAGGGTGGTTTTATAGGGAAAGAGGTGGTTTTTGACCATTCCAGGGGGTCTGGTGGTCACAATGGCCAAATATGGTCGAGTTTATACTCGTTTGACTTGAAATTTCGAGTTGAACACAGTGGTGATGTCCATTTTATTATTTAAGACTCTGTTTTTGAGTTCATTACTATAACAACATTTTGAAGACAAAATAAAGAGGTTAGCACTGGAAGTGAAAGGACCAGGTGACGTAGCCAGAAAGTCTAGTTAACTCCTTTATTAAATTTGGTTGTGTTGATGTGTTTGAATGTGTTTTCAACTTGTTTATGCTTTTATGTTATTCACAATATTTTTGATCTATTGCACTAAGTAACATAAGAAAATTCACACATAGTCTATAATACCTTTTTGAATAATGGATCAAGTGGTATCAGAGCAGCAAGGTTTTTGAGGTTTGACAAGTTTGTGTGAAGATTTGAATGCTTACTAGGTTGAGGCTCAAACGAGGTGAAGGTGAACTTGTTGAGGCAAATCCAGACATTGGAAGGGTCTTTTCAAAAAGAAGGATGACAAATGAAACTCCACTTGGGTCAGAATCTCAATTCTTGGATAGTTTCATGATCATACATGCAATGGTGGAAGAGATGTATCGCGAGTTTAAGAACAACAAAGATGAAGGCACTTCATCACCTAAAGATCAAAAAGAGAAGGGAAAGGGAGGAATGCTTCCTCCACCATCTCTTCCATCATCACCACCATCTTCATCATCCTCTTCTTCTCATAAAGCTAGTCCTTCTAAGAAGAAAAAGAAGAAATCCTCTTTGATCAAATTAGATGTGAAATTTGATTTGCCAATTTATGATGCAAAACTTAATGCTGAAAAGCTTGATAATTGGATAAGACAAATTGATGTGTATTGCAGGGTGCATAAAGTTGTTTTAGAAAGGAAGAAGATCCATCTTGCTAGCCTTCAACTTGGAGGAATTGCACTTGTATGGTGGGAAGGCAAGACACAAGAAGATCTCCAAAAGCATGGTAAAATCATTTCAACTTGGAATGAATTTATTTGTGCCATTAAAAATAAATTTTATCCTTTGCTTATATGCAACAAGAAATAATGAGTTGGAAAACACTACGTCAATTAAAAGGTCAAAGTGTTCAAAGTTATACTTAGGAATTCCATAAGAGAGCTTTAACATTAGGCATATCATTGGCCGCACCAGAGACATTGTTGAAATACATAGGTGGTCCTCATAGTTATTTGAGGCATACCATACTTATGTTTAATCCAACTAGCTTAGATGATGTATCAGTTCAAGCAACTTATCTAGAAGCTAGAGGTAAAAATGTAACCCAAGATGTTGGGAAATCATCCAAACCTATTGAAAACAAGAATAAAGGCAGGAAGAAACTTAAATGGAAGGAGAAGAAAACAAACACTATGAAGAAAGATAAACCTTCATGCACTCATTCTAAGAAGGAAGGACACGATGAAGCACACTGCTGGTCATTTCATTCAGAATTAAAGCCTAAGAAGTTTGGGAGTAAAGAGCGAAAGAATGCTACTGCTATTCAAAAGGACTCGGGATCAAATTCAGGTGACGAGACAATAGTTACAGCTACAGGTATAAAAGGTAAAGATTCTAAAGCATCTACAAGTACTTTTTTGCATTTTGTTGATAATGATAATGATGAGAGGAGAAGAAATGAGTTATTTCACATTAGAGTCATTTCCAAGCATACTAAAATTGATACTTTATTTGATAGTGGGTCACAAGTTGATTTGATTTTTGAAGCAATTGTAAAGAAGATGGGTCTAGAAACAAAACCTCATAAAAATCCATATCCATTAAGTTGGGTGTGTGATAAAACTAAGCTACAAGTTACAAAACAATGTAAACTTTGTTTTTCTATTGGGTCAAAGTTTGAAGATGATGTTGAGTTAGACATAGTCCCATTGGACATATGTGGAATTGTATTAGGAAGTCCATAATTGTACGATAGAAATGGTATCTTCTATCGAACTGAAAATAAGTATCAACTCACTAAGGATGGAATTGAATATATTGTAAGGGCTCATAAACTCAAAGATAATTTCTCTCTCATAAATTCAGGACAGATGAAAAGAATTGTAAATTCAAGTAAATTTTTTTTACTGATGATTGTAAAAGCAAAGGATATTGATAAATCCAATGCATTCCAGGGCTATAATCCTAAACAGAAAGAAGATATAGTTAAATTTGTTTTCGATTATGATATTCTATTTCAAGAGCCTAAAGGGCTTCCACCCAAGCGAGAGATAGAACATGAGATTTATTTGCAGCAAGATGCTCCACTACCTAACATTGGAATGTGCAAGTTATCAGCTCTAAAGAATGTAGAGATAAAGAAGTAGGTGCAACAATTGCTCAATCAAGGGTTTATTCGACTGAGCACATCATCGTGCAGATAACCTATTGTGTTAGTGTGAAAGAAAGACAGTTCATGAAGAATGTGAATTTATTTTAGAGCATTAAATAAAATCAAAATAAAGAATCGTTATCCTCTTCCTCATATTGATGATTTGCTAGATCAGTTAAAAGATGCAGTTTACTTCTCTAAATTGGACTTGCGAAGCAGCTACCATTAGATCAAAGTTGCAGAACTAGATGTATGGAAGACTGCTTTCAAAACAAAGCAAGGACTCTATGAATGGGTGGTTATGCCTTGTGGCTTAACTAATGAGTCAACGACATTCATGCGAGTCATGAATGATGTATTTAGGCCATTCATTGATGATTTGGTAATAGTCTAATTAGATGATATTCTAGTTTTTAGTAGAACATGGAATGAACATGTAAAGCATGTAAAGCAGATTTTAGATGTTTTGAAAAGAGAAAATCTCTATGTAAAACTGTCAAAATGTGAATTTGGCAGAACATCTTTGAATTATTTGGGTTGTATTGTAGGGGGTTGTGAATTGAATATAGATCCCTCTAAGGTCGAAGTCATTGTAAATTGGCCTAAGCCCAATACTGCTACAGAAATTAGAAGTTTCTTAGGGGAAACACAATATTGGAGAAAGTTTATTGCTAACTTTTATTTGATTGCAGCTCCTTTACATGATTTGAAAAGTGTGAAACATGTGTTTCAGCGGGGAGGCAAACAGCAGAAAGCCTTCGACACATTAAAAGAAAGGATCAGTACAACAACAGTACTAACATTTCTAGATCTTTAGCATCCATTTGATATTGAGATAGATGCAAGTGAATATGCCATGGGGGCAGTGTTGATGCAACATAGAAAGCCTATATGCGTTCATTCTGAGACATTCACATCAACAATAGTTAACTATCCTACATATGATAAGGAATTATATGCATTAGTGTAGAGTGTTAAAAAGTGGAAACATTACCTATTGGGTAAAGAAACAATCATACACATAGATCATCAACCACTTCAATATTTACACTCATAAACTAAATTGCAGCAATCACGTCATTACAGGTGGATGGGTTTTCTACAAAAATTTCATCTTGTTATAAGATATAAAAAGGGCATACATAATAAGGTTGCAGACATGTTATCCAGACCAATTATAAATGCATCCACAATACTTAAGCATAATTCACTAATTCAAGAAGGCTACATTGAACAATATGCTCAAGACACAAATTTTAAGGATGTATATGCAAATTTAAGTCATGGAAAGTAGGTAGAAGAATTGGATTATTTCATAAAGGACAAACTCTTATATCATTTGGGAAAGTTATGCATTCGACAAATTGAAAGAGTTGATATAATTCGAGAAGCACATAATTCTCTCATATAAGGTCATTTTGGTGTAAGTAAAACAGTTGCACAATTACAAAGATTATGCTATTGGCCATGAATGAATGAGATAGTTTCTAGATATATTAAAGGATATACTATGTGTGTTACAAGCAAGCCAAGTAATAGAAAATTAGGCTTGTATACTCCACTTCCAATTCCTTCTCGTCCTTGGGAAAGTATTTCCATGGATTTTGTTGGGGGATTGCCAAAGTATAGAAAGAGTCATGATTATTTGTATGTAGTTGTGGATAGGTTCAGTAAGATGTGTATTTTGACACCTTGTAATAAACAGGTCACAGCTGAAAAAACTGCAAAGTTGTTCTTTCAAAATGTATGGGTTCATTTTGGGTTGCCCACTTCTATTGTATCCGATCGAGATTCGCAATTTGTTGGGAAATTTTGGTCAAGTATATTGGAGTTAATGGACACAAAGTTGAAGAAGAGCACGACATTTCATCCGCAAACAGATGGTCAGACATAAGTGGTCAACAGAATAGTGATAGAGTTGCTTCGAGGAAATTGCAGCAAGCGTCCCAAATTTTGGGATGAGCATTTGTGTCATGTGCAACATGCTTACAACCATGCAAAACATTCTTCTACTCAGAGATATCCTTTTGAGACTTGTTTTGGTTTTATACCAAAGTCTCCCTTGGATTTTGTCTTTGGTAAAGACATAGTAGTTGATGGACACAATGATGTGGACAAAGCAACCAAGTTCATTGAACAAATCCAGGAAATTCACTAAGTAGTACAGGAACAACTGGAAAGAAGCCAAGCAAAGTATAAGGCATGACATGACAACCATCGAGTTGAGAATATTTTTCAAGTTGGTGATCAAGTCTGGTTGTACATCAACAAAGAAAGACTGCAAGGGGAAGGTAAGAAATTGAAACCAATTAGATATGGTCCTTTCAAGATACTTGGCAAAATTGGTGAAAATGCTTTCCACCTAGATCTACGAGCTTACATGTAAATATATTCTATCGTAAATGTTGAAAACTTGCGATTTTATGAGCCTTCATTGATTGAAGATCTTGAAGAGAAAGGTCAAATACCTTCCATTTCATATCTTTTGCCCGAGTATCTCAATGAGCTACAAGAGGATAGAGTTCTTGACATGATGATAAGGACTTCTCGTCTGAGAAATGTTGAGTATCTTTGAGTTGGACTCAAAGGTACAAATCCAAGTAAAGAACGATGGATAGAGATTGGAAAAGTGAGGGAACTTTATCCTCACTTACTCGACAACTAAAACCAAATTTTGGTGGACCAAAAGCTTCTAGTGGGGAGGAGTGATCCAAAATGGATTTAGTTTTGCCTCTAGATCAATGTCTTCAAATGTAGATGAAAGTGGGATCACATTGAAGTACTCGTCGATATGATTCCAATGGTGCGAACGATGTGTAAATCTGAGTCCAGATGGAGAAGTTAGAGCTAGTCAACATTTGTGGAAAACTAGGGCAAAAAGTCAAAAGTCAAAGGTCAACCAAGTCAACGGTCAATAGTCAATGCCTATGTCAGCAGGACATGTGGCAACCTGGGAATGAGCCATGGGTTCTGGATGATGTTAGCAGGGAAGGTGACGTGGCAATTTGTGATTGTTTCACATGGGCTAATCCAATGCTGACACGTGGCAGCCTGGATTTGCCCAATGTTTGCATGAAATCCCAAAATTTTGGGGTTAGGGAGGATCGAACCCTTGACCTCTCGGAGTGGCAACGTTTTTACTGGAGGACCGCACTGAACGGGCTACTTTGGGGCCTTTTTAGATTCGTGGTAAGGTTGTATTTATAGTGAATCAGTTGGAGTCGCCGGAAAAAGGCCAGATGGTCGGGGTCAACCCCACGACCGCCGGTCCTTTGATTTTAGGTTATTGCATTATCCCACATTCACCGTAGATTACAACCACATATGGTATATCAATACCATATCACCAAAGTATGACCAATGGAACAACAAAGTAATATATCGCATATCTAATGTATAATCAACGGAACAATGAAGTAATATATTGCATATCCAATGTTAACGTAACCAACGATGGAATGGTCGGGTGGGGGTTTCGAACCCTCGACCCTTCCAAAATTATATATATGCTATGACTTCGCATACCTTTGCTAACCATCATGTCAGCAGTTCGGGCTTGAAATAAAGCCGAACACATTTTTTGATAAACAGTGCAGGTGTCAAACCCGCCTTACCACTAGCGCGCAGTCCGAGGTGATTTTATGCAGGCCAGAGCAGTTTTTGCCAAATGGAAGGTGGTTTTATAGGGACAGAGGTGGTTTTGGACCATTCGAGGGGGTCTGGAGGTCATAGTGTCCAAATATGGTCGAGTTTATACTCGTTTGACACGAAATTTCGAGCTGAATGCAGTGGTGATGTCCATTTTCTTATTTGAGACTATGTTTTCAAGCTCATACCTGTAACAACATTTTGAAGACAAAATAAAGAGGTCAGCACTGGAAGCGAAAGGACCAGGAGATGTAGCTAGAAAGTTTGGTGAACTCCTTTGTTAAATTTGGCTGTGTTGATGTGTTTGAACGAGTTTTCAACTTGTTTATGTGTTTATGTTATTCCCAATCTTTTCGATCCGTTGCACTAAGTAACATAAGAAAATTCACACATAGTCTATAATTCCTTTTTCATTAACGGATCATGCTGGAATAAAGTTTCCGCACCCAGAGATTAGTGTGATGTCTTTTTTTGACCTAGATCTGTCTTCGTGCAAATCGATAAGCCTTATGGCTTATCGATGTAACATCCTTTAAGCAACCTCTAGACCTCTATGAAGGTCTATGAATGGCTTTTGGAGACCCTGAATATGCGAATTAGCTACTTTCGTGCATCATAGATTACTCTTAAACTAGTGTTTACTCAGATCTACTTAGTGTTCGATAACTTTAACATAAAGCGTTATAATATTCACTTAAACACCAAACATCAATTGCGTTTAGATAAAAATATAGATCCAGTAAATTTGTGCATTAATACATCATTATTTCATAAGACCATTATTCATCACAACATAAGGAGCAATCATACATAACAGAAGTAATGATATAAACACAGGAATTTCTGAAACAATCTTCTTTATTAATATTTAGTTAAGTTACAGACTCAAGACTTCCTTGCACACTCAGCTGCAGGGGTCTGCGGACTCAACTACGGATACTAATCTAGGCCTCTGCGTACTCAGCTGCAGAGCCTCTTCTCCTCTAAGACTTCTATCTCGATCTTCCTTCTATTGACCCATTACATTCATCTTATCTTATCCTCGTTATGCCTTAGACTCTCTAAGACACACCTATTTATACAATCCCATGTTCCGCAAACCATGGGTAGATCTTCAAAAGCCGACTCAAGTTACATAAAGAAGGGTAAAACCATTTTTGACTCTTTAACTAACTACGCGCTCCATGACCACAACTTGTGGAGACTTTACATCAAAACTTGGGCTTTTGCCCCAAAACTTGTGTTTTTGCCCCAAAATTGACCTAGAGGATGTTATCCCAACATTTTGTTTTTGGTTGTTTTATCACTTTGAGTAATTGTGAACTATTTTCATTAGGTTGAATTCGCTTGATTTTGGGAATATTTTATGAGTGAATTTGTTCTACCTCTTGTCAAGTTTGGCCTGTTGGTCCTTTTAAGAAACACATTTGCTTGTTTTTAGAGTAGTCTTTTGAATCTTACATTAGACATTTAGTTTGCATTAGGATAGTTGCACTGTAAGATTTTTTAGTCCTTTTTTGTAAATTTTGAATGTGCGAGCATGTGTTTTGAGAAAAGTTTTTTTTTTTTCTTTCATAGTTTGTTCGTAAAACCTTGTAGAATCTCTTTTCATCGAAAGAAAAAATGTTTCATGTGCATATAGCTAGGTTTTTTATTGATTTCTTTTGCATCCATAACATCATAAAGTTGCACATCCATCTTAAACATAGTTACCAATCAAATGAGAAAATGACCTGGTACCTGTTTTTTTGAGGTAGCAAAAAATCACTCGATTTTGAAAAATGGCAATTCAGAATACACTTTTTTTTGGAGCATATTTTTGCCACTTCAAATTTTTTTATGTATCAAGTGTGATTTTTTTTTAAAATGTTAGTGATTTTCATGTTGGTTTGGATTTTTTTACAGGGCTGTTTTTTGACACATTAAAGTTTTTATGTATTAAGTGTGACCATTTTTTTTTGGTAGTGATTTTCATCTTTATTTTGAAAAGTGTTGATGAACATCAACATTTTTTGTTTAAAGAACTTAGTTTTTACACTTTAAATTTTCTAATCAATTAAGTGTGGATATATTTTTTTTTAAATGTAGGTGATTTTCATGTTAGTAATAAAATGTAAAAAAATAAATAAAAGTAAAACATGACAGAAAAATCAAATACAAAAAATATATATAAAAAGAAAAAAAACAACAAAAAAACCTCTATAAAAATGTAAAAATAAACATAAAACATAAAAATAAAACATGAAGGATGACAAAAATAAAAATAATAAAAACATGTTAGTAATAAAA
>APFE030154702.1:0-17028 GCA_000404065.3 Pinus taeda | reverse complement strand
TGTGATGACCCCGTAAATGTAATTGTTTAAAAAGTTACTGCAGTAAAAACTGAATGATATTGAGAACTTATTTTCTTTTAAAGAGTAATTTGTTGATTTGAATTATGCATTAAAGTAGTGTTTAAAGAATTACTCTAGAGCATTGAGCTTCCCAAAAGGGAAAACAGTTATTAGAACTGAAAATAACCACCTTCCTTAACTGGAAAGATTTCCAGGAAAAAGGAAGGGGTGAATGGTTTTCCTTTTTTGGTGCTGTAGAGACAGACAAAAAGAGAGGAACAGAAAGAAGGAAAAACTGATTGGTGACTAAGTCTGGTAAGGACCAAATAGTCAAGCACACAGTGCTAGCTTACTGAGGATAGTGATCCGGTAAGCAGAAGCTTGGGGGGAGATTCAGGTCTTGTGAGACTAATCTCATGGTTGGGAGGATATCAAGCTTTACACAGATCTAGACAGGACACTGAGTCGGACTCACATATCCGAGCAGATCAGGTAAGTATCTGACCCTTATGTTTCCAAGACTGTCTGTGTAAATGGTAAAGGTAGCTGTTACTGTCAGTTTACTATAGCTACAGATAGTAAGTAGAGTATAAGTAATACTATCTAAACAGAAGCAAAGACAGAACAAGAATGAGTATTGGACAGCTGTAATTACTTAGACCTAAGTGAACATTGTGTGACAATAGATAGGCTGGGCCAGCCTAGATAGTAAACTGTGAACCAAATACATAAAGATTACCGCTATCGGTAAACTAGAAGAATATATTACAGTAACTGTAAACAAGAAGCATATATGTTTCTGTATGTAAGAAATGATATATTTAGAGTGTTGTAGAACTCAGAGGACTAGCAATTTAGGGACTGTCAACTAGTAACTATAAAGAAAGACGAAGACAAAACAGTCTGTAGAAATAATTGATAGCCCAGTTCTGTATTAAGGATGGATTCCAAGAAACAATCATATCTGAAGCGGTGAGGAGTTCATAGCCATACTCCAATTAAACAGATAAGGCTCGAACCTATATGGCTCAAATGAGCAAATACCTTCCTTAATAGCCACTGAATACTAAAGACGAACGTGAATCTTATATGACCAAGGACGAACAATATTAAACATTGAAAACTGGAAAATCGATTCAGCTAGCCCATGAGGGTTCTAGCAAGCCGTAGCAACGGCATCTTAAACATAGTAATAATTAAAGACCATGTAGGGAATAGAGTTATAATGCGTGCAACATCCATAAAAGAGACACGATTCATGTCAAACATCGACAGTCGTCTTCTGAGACAATGTAAACGCCAAATATAGACATCGAAGTACATTCAGAAGTAACAGAACTCGATTACATTGAGTATTGCCATAATGACGGTATTATTCTATAAGAACTGTGGAAAATAACGCTTAGATAAGCAAAGAAATAAGATACAGTTACATTGACAGTATGTAAACAAGAAAATGAGGAATTCCGAAATAGACAATAACCATTAAACAAGTTACAGCCATAAGGGTTTCCAACCTCGGAAGGTATCGCAGGTCACCCATACATCTATAGGGTTAGATGCAGGTGTGACCGCATGCTGCCAGGGTGCATGAGCAAACCCTAGGTATAAGTACAAACCCTTAATGGGTGCAACCAAACATACATGTGAGTAACCAGATTGAAACCAGATATCAAATATATGCAACAGAGCAACCATCAAACCTGTGTAATATAAAACAGGCTATATTCAACTCATATCCGAGGAAAAATTAACAGCATATAAATATATACAGAAGTATGAAAATCCATAAACCGAGATTCGCAGAGGTTCATAGTTCAGTAAACCGAATACTTCCAAACATTTAAACTCACGGCCGTAGCCACCAGCATATTCAGGATTCTACATCGGTTTAAGTAAAACAGATAGAACCTAAAGCTATAGAAGGCAGGGTAGTAACCCAGATCTTCATATGAGAGATGATGCCGTAAATATCCCAAGACTATATAGCCGGAACGAGACCAGGTCTTTGTATGCTTGCGGCCAACCAGATATGTTCAGGTTGGGGTCTCATCCTTAAGCTAGAGCAAAACCCTCTGACAAACCGAGAGGGATAACGATGCAACAGTCATAAAAACCAAACCCTGATATCAGTTAAATACCTAGAAGTTCGGCGGTCCTTGATGGCAGGGCTCTTCCAGATCCATCGGAGCAAGAGAAATTGCTCATACCTGGCAAGTAAAAGATCAGGCGTTAATCTGAGTTCATTAAAACACCAAATCGAAAAACAAATCCTTAAACTGTGAACATTTACCTGGCTAGGTCCGGACTGAGACTCCATGTGGAGAAATCTTGCTGTAAGAGGGTAAGAACTCGAAGTTGCAGTGGCCTCGGAGCGCAATGGCACAGTAAACCCTTTGCCGTGAGGGCAGAGGAAGCTGATGAACGCGGAGCAAAAGAACAATCGCGAATAAACCAGAAAAAGATCTGTATATACCGTACCTGCCAGAGGCAGAGACGTGGCGTAGTATTAACCTTTGATCTCTCACAGTTCATGCCCACCGTCGATGAGGGCGATGTAATCAAGGAGGAAGGCGCGGGAAAGCCCAAGTGCCGTGACCATGCCACCGTCACGTGAACCGGACAGGGGAGACTCCACATTGCTGCCAAATGTCCTACGTTGGGATTGCCAGATCCCAAAGTCAACACAGATATGAAACATTAAAATGATAAGGTTGATGATCACAGCCACGTTATCACCGGTCCATAGGTTATGGAAAACTATACCTGCCGCCATAGTGTAATTGCCTTTGGGTTAGGCCGAATACATGGTTGTGGCAGCCAAATTAATGTCCAAATATATTAATTAAAGAATAGTGGAAACCTACGCATAACAAGTGCGGAAATATACCTATATGTAACTGATGTTGATATTTATATTATACCATAAATTTTTTTTACATGTGTAGTTATATTCGTATAGGTATGTGACAATTGGTATCAGAGCCAAGTTATCCATACTGTGGCCTCTGGGATGTGAATGACGAGAAGATCATAATGACATTAACAATAAAAAAAAACAAATGTGCAGGAAGCTCACAATACTATATGTTTCATGATCAGACCAGGCTAGTCAAGAAGCAGGAAAAGAGCAACAGAGGTATCACAAGTGATTAGCATGCAGGGGTCGGGCGGCGCACAGCACAGGCCTGCAGCCAATTTGGGGCCTGTAGCAAATTTTGGAGACAATGCAGAGTTGTGGGTGCAGCTGGGTGAGGAGATCCGCAGCACGAATCTGGCCATACTAGAAACCGTTCAAGAATTGAAAAATGAAATGGCTCGGCTCCGGGCAGATAATGCACGGTTGACCATGGAGCAGGAGAGAATATTAAAAAGCCTGTCTCACAAACAGAACCCACCACTAGCTAACCCCAGCGCAGAGCAGCAGAGAATAACAGAGGAAGAACGCTATCACGCAGAATCTGAAATCCCTGAAGAAGAAGAGGATCAATCTGCTAATGCCTCAGAACAACAGACCTCAAAGCATCAAAAAGTGGAGTTGCAAGGGGAATTTCGAAAGATTAAACCTCCACATTATGATGGGGAACAAGAGGAAGCAACTGAGTCATGTCTAATCAACATGAATAAATACTTCCAGCCGTATGAGTATGACCATAACTTGAAGGCACGTTTGGCCATCTTCCAGTTACAAGGGAAGGCGACACTGTGGTGGGAGGAGGTAAAAATTGTTAAAGGAGTAACTGAACGAACTATAACCTGGGAAAAATTCTAGAAATATTTTAAGGAGAGATACTTGACGGAATGATTTTATGATGAGAAGGCCAAAGAATTCCATGATCTGCGATTGGGCCAGCAGACCATGGATGAGTTCATCAATCGTTTCACATCTCTGCTTCGCTATGTACCCTACCTTAAAGAAGAAAAAGCCAAGTTGCAGCGGTTTGTTAGCAGCCTACCCATGTATATGAGAGAAAGGATTGAATTTGACAATCCTAAATCAATGGATGAGGCGATTCGCAAAGCCAGAATCTGCTATCAGCAGAGTAAGCAGAAAGGTGATAGTACCAACAAAAAATGGAGTGAGAAAAAGAACAGTAAAACCGTTGGAAATTATAAAGGAAGTCGAAGTAGTGGAATCAAAGGTAGCAACAAGAATCAGAACAATAGAGCAACACCAAGGAATGCATTCAGAGCCAAATCCATCGGTGAAACCAAAATGAGTGAGCAGCCCGCCAAGATGGATGCTGAGGGATCAAACAGACCTCCAGTGCAGTGCTGGGGCTGTGGTGGACCGCACTATGTCAAGAATTGTCCGCAAAGGAAGGGAACTGACCAGATATCCCAGATTCATGAGGCATCAACCGTGGGTGACGTGGGACGAAGTATGCCAAGAATTAATGCAGCTTTGGACGACCGCCGGGTAGAATATCAGCTGACCATGGTAGAGTTTGAAGGTAAAATTTTTAACCTCTCCATCTCTGTTCTAATTGATCCTGGAGCTACTTTAAGTTATATTAGTCCCAAGATAGTTGAACAGTGTAAATTGCAGCCTGAAAAATTCAGGAATCCTTGGCTGGTACAGTTAGCTACAGGGACCAAAAGACGAGTAATGGCAAAGGTCAAAAGCTGTCCTATAGTGATAGCAGGACAGCCAGTAGTGGCAGACCTAAACGTGCTTCCCCTCGGGTCCTATGATGTCCTAATTGGGATGGACTGGCTAGAAAAGCATTGGGCTTTAGTGAATTGCAAAACAAAGGTTATACGGTACAGGGATGAAGCTGGAATAGAACAAGATATGCAGGGAATTAAACGACCCGTGCAGATCCGACCAATCACTGCATCTCAGCTGGCAAAATGCATCCGGAATAGATGCCAAGTGTATGCTATTCAGGTGGGATATGTAGAAACTAAGAATAAGGAAAACCCACTAGAACACCTCCCGGTGATAAAAGAGTTCGCGGATGTATTTCCAGAGGAAATTCCTGGATTACCTCCTAAGAGGGACATAGACTTCACCATTGAGTTAATACCAGGAGCTGCTCCAGTTTCGCGGACACCTTATAGGAGGAGTGTACCAGAGCTGACTGAATTGAAAATGCAACTACAAGAATTGCTAGATAAGAATTATATCCGCCCCAGTGTATCTCCATGGGGAGCTCCGGTGTTATTCGTCCGAAAGAAGGATGGAACTCTTAGAATGTGTATTGATTACCGACAACTAAACAAGCTCACAATTAAAAATAAATACCCTTTACCATGGATCGATGAGCTTTTTGATCAAGTCAAGGGAGCGAAAGTATTTTCTAAAATCGATCTGCGATCTGGATACCATCAGATCAAAATTAAAGATGAAGATATCGCTAAAACAACTTTCAGGACCCGGTATGGGCACTATGAATTTGTAGTGCTACCTTTTGGGTTGACTAATGCACCCGCCACGTTGATGTGTTTGATGAACAGTGTATTCCATCAATTTTTAGACAAATTTGACTAATATTCATTGATGATATTTTCATCTATTCTCGCTCTAAGGAGGAGCATGAGGAACATCTTCAGATGGTACTGCAAACTTTGCGGGAACATCAGTTGTATGCTAAGCTCAGCAAATGTGATTTCTATAAAGAGGAAATCCAGTATTTGGGTCATGTGATTTCAAAGGAAGGGATTGCTGTGGATCCTGAGAAAATAAAAACCATATTGGAATGGCCTGTGCCAAAAGATGTGGCGGATATCAGATCCTTCATGGGATTGGCTGGATACTACAGAAGATTCGTGGAAGGTTTTTCAAGGGTGGCATATCCCATCGCGTCTTTGCAAAAGAAAGGAATGACATTCAAATGGAGTTCTGAATGTCAACAAAGTTTTGAGAAGCTTAAGTAGTTACTCACATCTCCTCCTGTTTTAAGTATAGCTGATCTGAACAAAGACTATGTGGTATGTACCGATGCAAGTGGAGAAGGCGTCGGAGGTGTGCTGATGCAAGAAGGGAGAGTAATAGCCTATGAATCAAGAAAATTGAAAGAACATGAGCAGAAGTATTCTGCTTATGATTTGGAGTTGGCAGCTGTCATACATGCGCTTAAGATGTGGCGACACTACCTTCTAGGAAGGAAATTTCTGTTATTAACAGATCATCATAGCTTAACAAATTACTTTAGTCAACCCACACTGAATGCAAGACAAGCCCGTTGGGCAGATTTCTTAAGTGGGTTCGATTTTGACATCAAGCATCTGAAAGGAAAGGAAAATCGTGTAGCCGACGCTCTAAGTCGAAAGGTACATTGTTTATATGAAATTACCTTCAGTAAGTGGGAAAATTCCTTGTAGGAAATGATGAAAATAGCAGCAAGCCAAGATGCTGAATACCAACGGTTGAAGCAACAAGTGCCACTTTCCAGCAAGGAAAGTCCGCAGGAATATGAGATCAGCAAGGATGGAATGCTGCTTTATAGAAAAAGATTGGTTGTACCAAATGACAACAACCTCAAAAACTTAATCTTGAATGAGTTTCATACCAGTCATTACGCTAGCCATCTCGGGTACCAGAAAATGCTAACTGCACTTCGGAAGGAGTATTACTAGCTGGGAATGAAAAAACATGTGGCTGAATATTTAGCGCGGTGTTTGGAGTGTCAGCAGATCAAGACGGAGCATCAGCATCCGGCTGGATTATTGCAACCCCTGCCCATTCCAGAATGGAAATGGGAAATTATATCAATGGATTTCATAACGGGGCTGCCAAAAACAAAAAGAAACAATGACTCTATTATGGTGGTGGTTGATAAGTTAAGCAAAGCAGCACATTTCATACCAGTACAATCCACCTACAGGGTAGTGCAAATTGCGCACATCTTCATGCAAAATGTGTTCAGACTTCATGGACTCCCAAAGACTATAATATCAAATCGGGATGTAAAGTTTACATCCGCTTTCTGGAGGGCGCTATTTGCAGAATTGGGTACACAGCTGAATTTTAGCACAGCTTATCACCCCCAAACTGATGGACAGACGGAGAGAGTAAATCAGATGGTGGAAGATATGTTGAGGGCATGTGTCATGCAGAAACCGACACAATGGGAGGACTATTTTCACCTGGTAGAATTCGCTTACAACAATGGATATCACACATCGATTCAGATGTCTCCATTCGAAGTCCTGTATGGACGAAAATGTCGGACACCCTCAAATTGGAGTGGCCCGGAGGACAAATTAAAATTGGGACCAGAAATGCTCCAGGAGATGGAGGACATGGTCAAGAAGGTACGAGCCAACCTGAAGGCCGCTCAAGATCGGCAGAAAAATTTTGCAGATTGAAAAAGAAGGTTCAAAGAGTACCAAGTGGGCGATCACATTTACATCAGAATTCAGGCCAGGAAAAGCACTCTGCATTGGAGCAGTTGTGCTAAACTTTCACCCCGCTACTTCGGACCTTTTCAGGTCTTAGCAAGGGTTGGGCCGGTAGCTTATCAACTAGCCTTACCAAGCCACATTAGAATTCATAATGTTTTCCATGTATCCATGCTTAAGAAGTATGTTTATGACCCTAAGCATGTGATCAAGTGGTAGAATATAAGGGTAAGGACTGTTGTTAGTTGAACTATTAAAAAAAAAAATGATTGGAACAAAAGACTGATATTTTTATTGATTGCAGGTCGAACCGGAAGGAGAGGTCCTGGTCGAACCGCTGAGCATTCTCGACAGGAGAGAAGTGCAGTTGCGGAAGCGGGTTATTACCCAAATTAAAGTGCAGTGGCAGCACTATGGGCCTGAAGAGGCCACTTGGGAGGATGAAGAGCTGTTTCGGAAAGCCTATCCGGAACTGTTTTGAGACACTAGACATCGGGACGATGTCCAATCTCAGGAGGGGGAGATGTGATGACCCCGTAAATGTAATTATTTAAAAGTTTACTGCAGTAAAAACTGAATGACATTGAGAATTTATTTTCTTTTAAAGAGTAATCTGTTGTTTGGAATTATGCATTAAAGTAATGTTTAAAGAATTACTCAAAAGAGCATTGAGCTTCCCAAAAGGGAAAACAGTTAATGGAACTGAAAATAACCACCTTCCTTAACTGGAAAGATTTCCAGGAAAAAGAAAAGGGGTGAATAGTTTCTCTCTGTGCTGTAGAGACGAACAGAGAAGGAAACAGGAAAGAAAGAACCTTGTTTGGGACTAAGTCTGGTAAGGACCAGATAGTCAAGCACACAGTGCTGGTTTACTGAGGATAATGATCTGGTAAGCAGAAGCTTGGGGGGAGACTCAGGTCTTGAGAGACTGGTCTCATGGTTGGGAGGATATCAAGCTTTACACAGAGATTTAGACAGGAGACTGATTCCAAACTCACCGTGTCAGTGAAGACCAGGTAAGTAACGAACCCTTATGTCTCCATGATTATCTGTGTAAATTGTAAATGTATCTGTTACTGTCAGTTAGATTGTAGCTACAGTTAGTAGGCAGGATATAAGCAATAGCTGTACAGAACGAAAGATAGTACGAGAGAGAGTATCTGACAATTATAAATTACTTAGATGTAAGTGAAACACAGTGTGACTATGGTCAGCTGTACAAGCTTAGATAGCAAAACTATAAACCAAATTACAAAATGATTACAGTTATCTGTATAAACAAGAAGTATATGTATTTCTGCATGAAAGAAAATATATGTACAGAGTACTATAGAGCTCAAAAGACAGAGCATGAAGTCGGTAACATTTAAAGACTGTTGAATGGTATCTGTAGAAAAACAAAGACTGAATAATAACGACAAACAGGTATTAAGTAAGATAATGGACGAATAATAGCGAACCCTGAAAACCCTGAATTGGTTCAACTAAAACAGATGAGGGTTCCGGCGAGCCCGCAACAACGGAAACTTAAACATGATACAAATCTAAAAGACTATGTAGAGCATAGAGATATAATGCGCACAGTATCATAAACATGAGACAAGAATCATGTCGTAACATCGACAGCCATTCCTGAAAATAATGTAAAAGTAAAGCATGGACATTGAAATATAACAAAGAAATAATGGAGCTCGATAGTATTGAGACACAATCGTATTGACGGTTAGAAAACCATAAAACGAGGATTCTGAAACATATGTTATGGCCATTAAATAAGTTACAGCCCCATAGGGTTTCCAGTCTCAAGAATCATTAGCATGTCGCCCATACATCTACAGGGGTTAGATGCAGGTGCGACCACTCTGCCAACAGTATGCATGAGCCAACAGCGAACATATGTACAAACCCTTGAAGGATGCATTGCCAAAATACATGCGGGTGTGGCCCGAGCAAACAAGATTTTAATCAAGATTTTAAACAAGAACAGACATACGCATTCAGTTAACCATCAAATCCTATGTGTTACAAAAGGGCAACATTTCAACCAGTATCATAAAAAAACAATGGCGTAATAACTATGGTAAATATATACATATGTATGAAAAACCCATAGGCCGCGAATCAAACAAGTTCACAGTTTGGTAAACCATATTTCCCAATATTTAAATTCACGGCCGTAGCCACCAGTATGTTCACAAAATTATACATCAGTTTAAATAAGACCAGGCAAAACCTATAGCTACGGAAGTCAGGGTAGAAACCCAAATCATTACAAGCGAAATGGTGCCGACAATATCTCAAGACCATGTAACTGGATCGAGACCAGGGTTTTGATATAACGTGCAGCCAACCAGATGTTATCAGGTTGGGGTCTCATCCTAAAAACCAGAGTAAACCCTCTGGCAATCCGAGAGAGATAAGGATGCATCAACCAAAAAACAAAACCCTGATGACTAGATAAATACCTGTGTAGCTTGGCGGTCCTCATTTGGAGGGGCTCTTCCAGATCCACAGAAGTGGGAGATGCCGTTCACACCTGGCAAGCAAAAGAGAAAACGTTAACAAATTTCATAAACCTGTAAACACCAAATCAAAATAAATCATTAAGCTGGTGTGCATTTACCTGGCTAGGTCAGGACTGAGAATCCATGTGGAGAAACCCTTCTGTAATGAAGTAAGAACCCGAAATTGCAGTGGCCTCAGAGCGGAATGGCAGAGTAAACCCTTGCGGTGGAGAGCAGAGAGAGCTGGAGATCGCTGAGCAGAGGAAGAATCACGAATAAACCGGAGGAGAACGTGTATATACCTTACCTGCCGGTGGAGGAGGCGTGGCACGGTGTTGGCCCTTGATCTCAGACAGCAAATGTACACCGTTGATGGAGGCGATGCTACCAAGGAGGAAGGCGCGGGAAAATCCAGGTTCAGTGACCATACCACTGACACATGATCCGGACAGTAGAACTTAACGTTGCTGCCATATGTCCAACGCTGGAGGTGCCAGCTAACAAAGTCAAAACAGCTTTGAATTGCTCGAAGGGTAAGGTATGCCATCATAGCAATGTTAACATTAGACCATCGGTGCATGGAATATTACATAGGTTAATAAAACTACCTGCCACCATAATTATATCGCCCTTAGGTTAGGCTGGGTACTCGATGGTGGCAGCTAACTAAGGTTACATATATTTAATAAAGTGCAGATACATACCTAAGTTAATAAAGTGCAAATGCATATCTACGTAGGTACTATTAAAATATATATATATGTAAAAAAAAAAAAAAAATTATGTGTATAGATATAAGCTTATGGGTATGTGACACTATGACTTAGCATTTAATGGCAGGGAAAATTTCTAAATGGTATGAAATAATGAAATAATGAGTACTATAATTATTAATTAAATTTCCATTAACTCTTTCTTACTCTAACAAAATATTTATAACCTATTACTTAGTATTTAAAGACAGTAAAAAATTCCAGGGACTTTTCTTGTTAAATGCTAGTTTTCATAACCTCAATCTAATGACCGCGTATTTAGGCGCAGAAAGCGAGTTATGACTGAGTACGGACTTTTCTTGTTAAATGCTAGTTTTCGATTCTAATATCGCAGATCAACAGATTCTTTAGAGTGTCATGCCTTCCAATTTAAGGTGACAGATTCTTTGAAAGTAAAATTTCAAAATCAATTTACCGATTCAATATAAATAATCTTATCGATTCTAATATCGCAGATCAACAGATTCTTTAGAGTGAAATTTTTCAGTATTAATTTTTGTCACTAATCTAGAAAAAGAAAACTAAAAAATGGCAAATATGGGTCTATAGATAAGAATAAATCCCGCCAACCTTTACATCTAACAGGGCAGATTTCACAAAAACAAATTTCAAAAGAGATAGAAAAAAATTAAGATTCTTTTATGATACAGAAATGGAGAAGAAATAAAACTTCCATGAATTATGTTCTTGTTCTGATATGAATTTTCATTTGTTATCTTCAGTAATTAAAATTAAATTAACAGTAATTCAAGAAACTCACCTCTATTAAATATAACTGTGATGGCAAGTTCGCAGATCTGGGTAAGCATCAATATTGACATATGGACTAGAAAAACATCCCCGTGCTAATGATGATAATTGTACCACACATCTCAATTAATTGTAAAACAAAATCTAGAATTCCAATGACTTTGAAATCCAATGATGTACTAATGACTTTGAAATCCAATGATGTGCTAATGATGATTAATTGTACCACACACCTCAGTTAATTGTAAAACAAAATCTAGAATTCCAATGACCCAAAATCTAGAATTCCACTGACTTTGAAATCCAATGATGATTTCCATGACCGCAAAATATACCATTCATTTTTGACCAACATGGATTAATCAGCTGGTTCTCCCACGAACATCAAAATTAGTAAAATAAATTTTCTCAACCTACACATAGCAAGTGAATGATTTATCTAATATCAATTTCGTGCACTCCAATTGATTTTTTCTGGTCATCAGATAATCTTGCTTTTGAAATTCAACTATTTCGGTGCACCAAAAGAACCCAGAAATAGCCAAAATGCAACAACAGTTCTACAAATCAAAACCAAGAGATCGCATCTTATAAGAAAAAATATAAGAAAGAAGAATGAAGAAAGGATGAAAATAACAGAATATTCATGGAAGCAAATTTAAAAGAAAAAAAAATGCTGCAAATAGGCGAGCACATGAAAACAAGGATAACAATGCAGGATCGATCTGCATGATAGAAGCGATAAATACTCCATTTCGATTTACAAGAACGCAAAAAGCAACGCTCCATTTCAACTTGAAAAAGCAAAAAGCAGCATCTCTATACTCAACGGTCATGCAGTTAGATGAATTTAAAACCAGGCCTCAATTGATGTTTATCGCTCCTATCATTTAGACCAATCCTGCATTGTTCTCCTTGTTTTCACGTGCTCGCCTCTGTGCAGCATTTTTTTATTCTTTTAAATTTGTTTCAATGAATATTATTTTATTTTCATCCTTTCTTCCATGAATATTCTTGTATTTTCTTATAACATGCGATCTTTTGGTTTTGATTTGTAGAACTGTTGTTGCATTTTGGCTATTTCTGGGTTATTTTTATGCACTGAAATTTTTTTTTCAATTTCATTGGGGTTCTTTCGCTGCAATGGATAACGTTTTGATTGCAAATATTTTAGATGGAGACAATAATATGTTAAGAGAACTGAATGGAAAGAAGCAAGGAAATGCCGGTGGCTATAGAATTCAAAAAATGAAATCGAGTTACAGGTATGTGTGGATGTAGCTTCTCTTTCCTTGATTTATTTGGAAATGGTTCAGCAATTTTAAACTCTTCATCTTTGAGTTTAATGTATAACCTTTTGATTTATTTGGAAATGGTTCAGCAATTTTAATCTCTTCATCAGTTTAATGTATAACCTTTTGATTGCAAATATTTTAGATGCAGAAAATCATATGTTGGGAGAACTAAATGGAAGAAGTAAGGAAATGCCGGTGGCTATAGGATTCTCAGTATAGGATTCACAAAATGAAATCGTCATAGGTATGTGAATAGTTTTTCCACAAATCCATGTATCTGCTGGTTGGAATTAATTCATTTTTGTTGGGTATTTTTTTTTGCTTGCAATGGGAAAATACCAAAACCATCAAAATATAAAACACAGAGGCTGTGCTCTGTTTCCTTTGCTCCACTCCAGGATCTTTACCCTTAAAAAAAAAAATTCACTGAACAGAGTAATGCACCACCATAAAAGATTTCCATTCATTAAAATAAAATGACTGATATACATTCATCCTCTTTGCTGTGAGGGATTTACCAAAAACAACATTAAACCAAAACTCTATTTTCACCTGAGAATTTACTGAGACATATTCATCCTCTTTCACTCAGAGGGATTCACCAAAACATTACAAAAGAAATTGCTCTGCCTCCTATGAAATTTTACATCACTGTGTAAATATTTCATTTACATTCACTGCTGTGTGAAAACAAAAAAAACTACGGGAATTTACACATTTACCTTTTCACTTCTGTGTGAAACAACTCATGGTTTTGAAACCAAAACTGCCCCCTGGTTTTCTTCATTCACTTCTCCAACTTCTTCTCCTGCACTGCTGTGCATTCTTTACATTTCTTACATTAAAGATTTTCACTCCTGTGTTTTTACCATTTCAAAAAAAATTCTTTACATTGCTGCTGCATTTCTTTTACATTACAGAATAAAGTCTGTCACATTTTCATTATACGAGCTGTGTGGTTTTTCCTTGCTCCTGCGAACAGACACAACTAAAAACACCATGTGCAACTCACATTACACTTTTAACCCACACACTAAAACCATTTCACATTTCCCTTCATTCTTATTGGCTGTTGCGAACCCTGTTTCTTTTTACCATGTGCGATTACACATCTTCATTTTCTGGTTCTGCCGACCCCTTGTTTTTTTTTTTTATATGCAATAATAATCATAACCCACGCACACACCAATCACATAACCGTGTGCAATTACATAACAATATATTTTTTTTTACAATCCCCGTGGGTTTTCTTTCAATGGCTGCCGCGAGCCCACACAGTCTCTTGTTCTCCCCGTGTGTAATTCTTCATTACATAGAGTCAACGCTCATATGTATGAAAACATACGATTCACATGGAATTAAAAAAAATTACATACCCATGCTCCCACATAAAAAAATGTTACGGCCTGTAAACAAAAAACTTAAATACCTTACCAACGACATGTCATAGCATTAATCATAGGTATGGTTCATTAACATTACTCCACGCAACGACATGTCATAACATTAATCAAAGGTATGGTCCATTAACATTACTCCACGCTGCATTAATTTTTGACAGGCCGTATGTACTTCAGACAAGTTTAAACCACAGAGACCTTACCAGACAATCGAACGGCGGACAGACTTCACAGTTGATCGGACGCATATCGGATGGGGTAAGCTGACCAAGCGATACCTTCCGATGGATTGTCAGTGCTGATGTCAGGCCAGCATCAGCGCTTGAATAGCTGTCAGCTCCCAATTGCATCGGAGCTCGATGCACGGAAACAGCTTTGTGCGGAAGGGTGGTGCGATATGATCCTGCTGGTTTTGATTTACCGCTGGGTGGTTTTCTATCTCTGTTGACTGCTGACTGCGCGCCATTGCTGCTGGCATCCCGCGCACAGGAGAAATTACCATTTCCAACACTCCCCTTTAATTTCACCTGCTGGGCATTCAATCTTACCCAAACACTTCCTCAACTCCTTGACATGCTGCTGTTGCAAAAGAGTCTTCCTCTTAACAGAGGGATTCACTACTGTCTATGCTGAAAAGCATCTTCCTCTAAACTAGAAGGATTCACTTGTCTATGCTAAAAAGCATCTTCCTCGTCATAGAGGGATTCTCCAACACTGCTTCACATGCAGTTCCACAAGCAACAAATAGTCTTCCTCTTAATAGAGGGATTAACCTGAAACTATGCTTAAGAGCACCTTCCTCGTGATAGAGGGATCCACCATAACAATGTGCTAAAGAGCACCTTCCTCTTGACAGAGGGATACACCTGTGACTATGCTGAAAAGCATCATCCTCTTGATAGAGGGATTTACCTGTGCTTAAGAGCACCTTCCTCGTGACAGAGGGATTTACCATGACACTGTGCTGAAAAGCACCTTCCTCTTTAATAGAGGGATACACTGAGAACTTCACTTCCTCTCACTGAGGGATTGCTGCCAAACACTGCTGTGCATTACCTTTCATTTGTTCAACATTACTTTATTCTGTTGCATATTCTCTGCTGCACTGTTGTGCCATCTTCTTTGCTGCGTCTACCCTACACTGCTGTGTCTACACTTGCTGTTGTGTTGCTGCACTTCACTTTCATTTCTTTGTAAACTCTGCATTGTTGTGCATTCTTCAAAGACATGATACTCTGTCTTTTCTGGAACAATTACTCTGTCCCACCTTACAAATTTACACTGCTGTGTGTAAACATTTCTTTTCCATCTGCTGCTGTCCAAAAAACTTTTCGTTTCTTCCTTTTCTTATTTCATGTTGTGTATTTTTTTTTTTTTGCTTTTCTGTTTTGGTTTAATTTCTTCGCACTATTGTGCTTCTTCTTCTTGCCATCACGCTGCTGCCTTTTTTTATGTATTGCTGTCCATACCCATAACCATAGACTCTGTCATCCTGGGTTTTTATTTGCTGCTGCGTTGCCTCTGCAATTTGCATTGTGGCTTCCTTTTGTTTCATCATATTGCTGTGTGCCCATACACTAACTCTTTACTCTCCATTACTTGCACATAGAGAGAAATCATCCTCACGCTGTTTTGCGCTGCATTCTCCACACAACAAGAAAAAAAATAACACGGACTGCTGCCTTTTCTTTCACCTTGCTTCACACAATCTTAGTCTTCATTCATTTTTTTTAAACAATGCACTGTTGTGCAGCTCCTTTCATTTTTCTGCTGTCACACATTTTCATTCAACAATGTGCATTAAAAATCTGCTGTCCCTGTTTCTCTTTATGCATTTCTTTTGCATGCTGCATTGCATATGAAAACATTACAATTTTTTTTATTACTGTGTATTGTACTCACTCTGCTGTGAGTATGTTCTCTCACATTACATAGAAGGAAAACTACCTTCCATTGCTATGCAATTAAATGCATGTGCTCCAAAACAAAATTCAAAATCTGCTGTTTTATATTTTATCTTCCCACTGCTGTGAGGGTCTCCATGCTTTGCATACTTTTCTTATTGCGCTGCTACACTTCACATTTGAGTGCTGCTCCTTTTTCTTCTCTGCTGTTATGGCAGATTTAACTTCATATTTTCCCTTAAAAAGGTCTTCATCAAAGAGTGACTGTTAAGACAGTTCAGCAACAAAAATTACAAGCTCCTCTTTAATGTGTGCTTGTCTTCTTTTGGCAGATTTTTCTCAAAACAAATTTAGATCGGCTGGGGAGTTCAAGGGATTTTCAGTCTGTATTTCTTTCCTTCTCCATACTTGTGTAACTTTCTTCTTTTGCATGGGTCTAGCTTGTGTAAGAGCCCATGTCAAGTTACAATCTCGTGCCATATGCCCAATGTTATGACACTTGAAGCATTCAACATTTTTTATGAATAAAAATTCATGATTTCTTCTTATAAAATTATTTCTTGGAGACTGTCGGGGACCACAACATCTATCTCCATGAAATGTTCTACAATCTTTTGCCATATGACCAAAGTTTGAGCAAGAATAACAATAACCAAAAAATGAACTTTGGTACCTGAGAGATGGAGGTTTGCATGATGTACTTCTGAAGCCTTGCTGCCTTGAGATCCATTGATGATCACCATTGCCTCTTGCCTTTTTGCCATCAGCTACATTTCTTCTTGGAGCTGGATTTCTTCTATGGCAGCCTTCATTTTTCTCCTTGCCTTTGTTGGAACTAGGAGCATCACCATTTCTTTCTGACTTCTTCACATCTCCTTTGCTTAAAGCATTTTCCTCCTTGTTTGAGGATTTACTTACATACCCAAGTCCTGATTTATCAGATGGAGATCTGTGATAGCTGAGCATGTCATCCAGAGCTTGAGAGCTCTTCATGATCTTGTTCATCCCTTCAACTTTCTTCCTGAGGAGGACAATCTCTTCTTCTAATCTTTCAC
>APFE030154687.1:1781-62182 GCA_000404065.3 Pinus taeda | reverse complement strand
AACCTATCATACAAATGCAAGCTATATGAGGGTGCTTGAAATATTTCACCTTGAGCATCTTTATTTTTAGCCCTTCTTTGAAATTAAACAGATTTTGCATCTTCTTTTGTAACCATTTTATTAACCTCGACCCATTTATCGGGACCCATCACTGCTTCCTTTCTATGCCTCGTCATATTTATAAATGAACCCGTTGTGGGCCCAAGCTTCTCGTAAACATCAAGAAATGAGCTTAGAGAGTATGTAACTATTTCTAAGCTTTCTCTACTCTCTGCAGGGAGCTCCAAACTCCCAAGATCTTTCCTCAATTTAGAATAATGAGTTTTGCACTTTTGTAATGTGCATTGTTGGAGGTTTATCTCCCAAGGGATCTCATTCGAAATATCAAATGGATAAAAAGTAGTCAGTGTCTGGCCTTCTTCTTGAACCATCCAGCTCCGCTTATGTCTACTTGAACCAACATTTTCAACCTCTGGATCAATATATAAAATTACATAAATATAAAAACATGTGAACAAATGTATTCATACATGTATGCAATATAGACATCTATAATTTAGAAAAATGATGTTGGCCACCTGGAGAATGTTGACCACGCTGATATTGATGAGCACCCAGATAATGTTGACCACCCTGAGATTGATGACCACCCGGAGAATGTTGACCACCCTGAGATTGATGACCACTAGGAGAATGTTTACCATTGTCACACAACAACACTGTGAGCGAAGCATCTAAAAAAATAGAAAATTAATTTTAAACATTTATGTGTACATACATATGATTCTACTTATTTATCATTTAAGTAAATTCACACACACACACACACACACATATATACAATGATGTGAACGATGGATCTCCCTCGATTAATTTGATATTCTCTTTGATCCACAACCTTGACCTCCTGCTCTATTAGATGTATGGGACTCTATTGATGTTCGCCTCGAAGAATCATGCGGTAAATGCTCATCCATGATATGGATATCGATAGATATATATACATGCATGATATTTAAAAATTCACCTTGTGGATTTACAATTCTTTTTAAAAACATTATTTAAAAAGATCAAGAATTCATAAAATTGTTGTAACCCTTAATTTACCTCATGCATTTAATTGATTTAACCCTTGAAATTACATCATGCATTTTAAGATCATAAAATTGCTATTTAAAAACATTGAAAGAATTCAGAAAATTAAATAACAATCTAAAGCTCTTCATTTAAAAAATAATGAAGACTAAAAATACAAATGTTGAAGCATGCATATTTTGAAAATTAAATACAAAATTTTCTAAAACATGTCAAGTTAATCAAGTTGTGCTTACATAGTGGGGGCACACTTGGTATAGAATTGAAGAAAACACATGGTCATTAAAAATGACACATTGATAACTAAAAAACACACACATATAAAAGATATCTTACAATGTCCATCAATAAATATTGATGGAGAACTTCTTAACAGTGATTCATATTTCTCACACAAATCTTGAATTGGCATTGCCCCATACAATAGATCATTAGACATCCTATTAACATTTGCACAATGTCTTATGCTAAATGATTGAAATTGTCTGACAATATTTTTTGCTTCTCCATGCAATTTTTTTAACCTCTCCCTTTTAACTTGGTACATGCCTTTCATCTGATTGCACATAACTTTAGAAATGGTGAATACAACAATTCCATTGGATCCGTACTCCCTAGCTTTTCCTAAGCCTTCTATCAATTCAATATAATATGCTTCATTATTTGTTGTTCTTCCAGGTACATTCATTTTCCTTTGGAGGAATTGTTCGTCACAATATTGAATAGCACATAAGTAATCATTGCTTGACCTCGATTGGGATAACAAGAAACCTCTCTACATAATGTCCATTTGTCAACCATATTTAATGGGTTTTTTTATCCCTGTGAAAAACAAATTCAATAAAACAGATTTAATATATTTATATAGGCATTGTTAGGTTGTGCAAAATCTTATTGTTTAGAAAAATATATCAGAAGGCTATGTAGGAAGAAAGGTTTTTTCTACTTGGTTGGATGGTTGGAGAGTTGCAAGAAGAAAACAATTAGAGGTCTCTAATTCAACTCAACTACAAATCTCTAATTCATCCGACCTAGCTTCAACTCAACTGAAGCTTTAAAGTATTTACTAATTTATTTTTATGTTCATTCCATAGATACAAATATTTCTAATTGAACTTACATTCAAATCATCCAAATTTGAAAGTATTTCTTAATTTATTTTTATTTTCATTCTTGGAAATTTGAATTTAACACTTATTCATGCCTTGTTATAAAATTTGTTTATTAAAGCTATAATACATGTTTATTTATATGCCATACATGGGTCTATTTATATGCTTCTTTAAAAACTATAGTTAAAGAAGAAGAAACAAATGAAAAATGATAGACCCAGTTTTATTCTAGCAAATTTAATATCTATGTCATCTTCTTAAAATTAAAACACAAACATTAAAATTAAAACACCAAAAATAGATTACAAAGCATTGCAACGCTCTATTAATTAGCTCCAAGCTCATGCACCCAACAAAATAGAAATGAAAAATATGTACATCTCAAAAAGAAACTACTACTTGAAAAGAGCAAGTACAAGAACCTTCAATTGAGTGTATTCGACCTCATCTTAGGAAGTTAATAGGCCCATGTTCCAAGCAAATAGGGAAGCAAAGTGAATTACACATAATGAAAAAGGAAACATAAATGAACATACAACAACAGAAAAAGGAAAGTATGTTACCAAGAAGCATCAAGGTTGTTCTACGAGATAAATCAAGATAGAACAAGTCAACCCAATAATGTTAAAATTAAAACACCCAAAATAGATGGCAAAGTAATGCCAACACTATAATTAACTTCACTCTCATGCATCCAACAAAATAAAAATGAGAAAGATGTACATCTCAAAAATAAACTACTACTTGAAAAGAGAAAGTACAAGAACCTTCAATTGAGTGTATTCTACCTCATATTAGGAAGCTAATAGACCCATGTTCTAGGAAAATAGGGAAGCAAAGTGAATTACACATAATGAAAAAGGAAACATAAATGAACATATAACAACATAAACAAGGAAATTATGTTACCAAGAAGCATGAAGGTTGTTCTACGAGATAAATAAAGGTAGAAAAGTCAATCCAATAAAATTAAAATTAAAACACCAAAAATAAATGATAAATCAATGCCAACACTCTAATTAGCTTCAAGCTTACGCGCCCAACAAATTAAAAATGAAAAATATGCATCTCAAAAAGGAACTACTACTTGAAAATAGAAAGTACAAGAACCTTCAATTAAGTGTATTATGTCTCATCTTAGGAAGCTAATAAGGCAGATGTTCCAAGAAAATAGGGAAGTAATGTGAATTACGCATAATGAAAAAAGAAACATAAATGAATATATAAAAACAAAAGCATGGAAAATATGTTACCAAGAATAATCAAGGTTGTTCAATGGCCATGATATCATCTACATTTTCATTGGCATCTTCTTCGTTGATAAAAATTTTCATTTTGTCGATTAAAATGTTATGTGTTGAGAAGATGGGGATATGATACTAGCATTATTGAAAGGTGCATAATTTCTAGTTCTTTGGCACTGCATCATGTGCCCATATTCTCAGCATAGAACATTTTGATCGAGGAGGGGTTCCTAATAATCGTAGGGCTTCTCTTCGAAGCAGTTTGAAGCATTTGGACAATGTTTCTACGAGATAAATCAAGGTAGAACAAGTCAACCCAAAAACATTAAAATTAAAACACCAAAAATAGATGACAAAGCAATGTCAACACTCTAATTAGCAACCAAAGAACATTAAAATTAAAACACCAAAAAAGGATGGCAAAGCAATGCCTACACTATAATTAGCTTGAATCTCATGCACCCAACAAAATAAAAAAGAAAAAGATGTATCTCAGAAAGAAACTACTACTTGAAAAGAGAAAGTACAAGAACCTTCAATTAAGTCTATTCTGCCTCATCTTATGAAACTAATAGGACTCCAAGCAAATAGATAATCTTGAAGTGAATTATACATAACAAAAAAGGAAACATAAATGAACATCAAGGAAAGTATGTTACCAAGAAGCATCAAGGTCGTTCTACGAGATAAATCAAGGTAGAACAAGTGAACTCAATAACATTAAAATTAAAATACCAAAAATAGATGACAAAACAATTCCAACACTCTAATTAACGACCCAATAACATTAAAATTAAAACACCAAAAAATATGGAAAAGCAATGTCAACACTCTAATTAGCTTCAATCTTGTGCATCCAACAAAATAAAAATGAAAAAGATGTATCTCAAAAAGAAACTACTACTTGAAAAGAGTAAGTACAATAAGTCTATTTTTCCTATCTTATGAAACTAATAAGACCCATGTTCCAAGAAAATAGGGAAGCTTGAAGCGAATTACAAATAATGAAAAAGGAAACATAAATGAACACATAACAACAAAAGAAAGGAAAATATGTTACCAAGAAGCATCAAGGAACTGTTCTATGATATAAATCAAGGTAGAATAAGTCAACCCAATAACATTAAAATTAAAACACCAAAAATAAATGACAAAACAATGCCAACACTCTAATTAGCAATACAATAACATTAAAATTAAAACACCAAAGAAATAAATAACAAATAAATTCCAACACTCTTTCTATCCAGCAAGTAACATTAAAATTAAAACACCAAAAAAAAAATAACAAAGAAATGCCAACACTCTTCCTATCCAGCAAGTATGGTAGTTTTTTATGGCCATAGATTTGGTTGTGCGGTACCATGGAATACAGTGGATATATATATATATATATATAATATATATAATATATATATATATATTATATATATATATATATATATATATATATATATATGATGAGAGCCTTGTTTTAATTTGTACTAAGGTTTATTTCAAATTATAATGTTTCCTACAATGCCTACAAATTTAGTATTTTGGAAAAAAAAAAGGTGCAAGGTATGATACAATTATTCTTGCTGGAGTTGAATATGGTAGTGGAAACTCTCAAGATTGAGCTGCAAATTGTTATAGCCAGCAATCAAATGCAAATAAATGCAAAGACCATAGTTGCACAAGTCCAAATCTTAATGAAAGCATGGTCTTTAAAATGTTTTGCTTGCGCCTCTTTATGTTGGTGAAATGGTTGATTTCATCCCAAATTTTAGCTTAAGAGAAAAGTGGCAGTATGTTTAAAGGAAGTTGGTGGAACATCCCAACATCATGAGGATAAGTTGGCAATCAGAGTAAATAAAATACTAGATCTTTTGGTACAACAAAGTACAACATTCCTAGATTTCAGCAAAGGTATATGTGGCAATAAGATCCCAAATTTTATGGAACAGATCCAGATATCAAGGAGCAATTGTAGATTTGAAGGTAGGATATTAGATACATTGGCATTCGAATCAGATGGACAAAATAGTGCACAGTTAGCAGCATTAAAAAAATGACACTTCCTTGCAATAGAGGCTTGAATCTTCTCAAATCCAAATAGATTAACAAATGACACCTCCAACAACACTTGGTAATTAACAAATTTTCCCAATACTCAGCAACTTGGCACATATAGCAACCATTTTATTTTTAGTTTTGTTTAATTTTTTTTCTTTCCGGAAAGATAAAAACAAATTGTTATGTATTTTGTATGCTTTTCTGTATATACAATTCTCTTCTAAGAAAACTAGGGGGTTGGTACTTATTGAAGTAACTTGTGTAAGCATTGTATTGTCAAATTCTGAATAGAAAGATATATTTTTCCAATATGATATGGTGTTTCATATGAGATTCATATTCATGACCAGTATAGTTTGTTTCTTAGTTTTGCCTCCTATTTTTAGTTCATAATGAATGCCTTCTATATATGAAACTAGTTGTAAGAATTGGAATTCACATTTTGTGTTCGATTTCTAATGTTTTAGAAGCTTATGTTACTATTATGAAAATATTTTCAGAATTCTACTTATTATCTCTGATTATATGTTTCTGAGCGTTATCCTTTCCTCTTTTCATACTTTGATTCATGATTGTCTATCACATGGTTAGGATACATGCCTTACATGTTAAACATTATTGTAGACGAAACTGCAAAGATGCTTTATCTTTGTGAATGACTAGAACCATTAGAACTACTTAATCTAGTTTCACTTCTATTACTCACATGGTCACACCTTGGCTTTATTCATAGAGATTTATGTCATAGTTTATGTATAGGAGAAGAGTCCTAGGTGTCAAATAAATATAGGCCGCCACCCCACAACAAAAAGTTAAAAGAGAGAAATTTGAAAGAGGTTGTCTTCTCAATAGATTGGTTTGTTGCACTCATGCATGGAGCATTGTGTCGTACGTTTGTCGCATCTCACACTATAGACAATATGGCACTACAATATGGATTTTTGGTGTAGAGAGAGGAGCATAGTAGTTGTCAAATCATAGTGGGACTATTACAACTAGAAAAAATACTTAATATGACGGAACTACACTTCTACTTCTGCACTACTGCTAATGTGAACTACTCCCAATCTTAGAACCGAGCAGAAGACACTTTTATTTATATAGTTATTTTCATTTTTTTTATCAATTGATTTCTAATTTTTTATTTATATGTATACAAACATGCAAGGCGACTTACCTGGTCTGGATGGGGAGGGTAGACAAAGAAGATGAGAAAGCTTCTAGTGATGAGGGTGGACGAGGAGAATGAGAAATCTTCCAGCGATGAGTGCAACCAACCAAATTTCCTCTGGTGTCACGCTAAAAAAAAAAAACAAAAAAAACAAAAACAATACAAAAAAACAAAAACAATACAAAAAAACAAAAAACAAAGAAAAACAAAAACAAAACAAAACAAAAAACAAAAAACAAAAAAACAAAAAAACAAAAAAAAAAAAACAAAAAAACAAAAAAAACAAAAAAACAAAAAAACAAAAAAACAAAAAAACAAAAACAAAAAAGCATCACTAAAATATCATTAAAAACATCATAAAAAATAATTAAAATCATAAAGGAAAAAAAGTGTGGATTACCTAATCGGTTTCAACTAGGCTTGGACTCGATTTCAGCGCTGAAATTCCACTCAGCTAAATAGACTATAGAATATTGTGCTCGGTCAGTACTTAGCTCAGCAAACCACACGACAGATAAACCAACAGAGCGGAAAACTCTGCGACAACGTTTGGCCCGTCATATATATAAACATTTTTCGGTCGAATAAATAATTCAAACGAAAACCCTAGTTTGGCCGAATAGTATATTCGGCCGAACTATTTATTCATTCAAACTATTTTTTTTCCAACTTTTTCAACGCCAGAGAAAATTCTGTTTAGCGATTGCCGTTAGTCTAAATGGCCAAAACTTCAGTCAAACATTTGTATAATAGTTTGGCTGAATAAATTTAGGAAATTTGGCTCAAATTTTTTTTGTTTGGTTGAAAAATTGAGAATGTGAATTTTTTGGGGGCGTTTCTCACAAAAGTGTAACCCAACTTTACATTTTCACCCTGTAGGTTTTAACCCTGTACAAAAATTGCCTGCAGAAGAATTCTATAAATTAGAGAATATACAATGGTGAGAAACACAAAACGAATATATAACGATTTTCCCCTAGATCCCAAAATTGGGCCTATGAAATGGATTTTCCATTATATTCCTTTCAATGTTACAATACATATATATACATGTCGAAGCATTCATAAACCCCAATCCATTAACCCTTGATTAGAACATAACCATAGTTCCCTTGACTGGATCTAAAAAATACCATGGGCAAGAACCATCATGCCCAAAACCATGTGCAAAACCCATGCACAAAACCATAGCTATGTCCACCCACCTAATATAGGGTCCATTTTTTTTTCCCGAGGCATTGCCCCATACCTCATATGGGGGGGGATACCACCCCCTTGAAACTCCCTGATTGGGGGGACTACTCCCAGTGCAACGAACAAGGGGGTCTCTATTCCCTCCCTTACGTGCGATTAGTCATGGAAACAATGCAACACATACCCAACGTACACCTTGCTCATGGACCCACAAAATAATGCAATAGAGATTTTGGACATTGAATATTTGTTAACATGACATTCCATGCCTCCAAAACAATTCATTTCTATGCCTTGATCATCATGCATCTTCTGGACTCCAATTTGGACCAATAAAGACTCTAGAAACTCATAAAAACAATATAATAAATTAAGGGTTCTAAAATGACCCCTTTCTAGGAACTTTTGTACAAAATGCTAAATTATGACATTGGTGTTATAGAATGTACACCGTTGTTATGCTAAACATTCAACATAATAAACCTTTATGTTCTAACCTGATTACCAACGGGACTCGAACTACAGTCTCAACCAATATAACAACAACGCACCACCAACTGTGTTATATGTGATCCTTGCAATGTTATTCCTCAAACTTTATTATAAATTTAACTCTATGTCGTGATGAGGGCGAAGGCCCACATTACAAAACAATGTATTACACTGATTCAATATAATCCTCGGTTTGATGCATCAAACTTCATTGTGTGTTGGCCAATACTTCATATATATAATGTGTTATCATTCCACGTAGGGTCAACGTGGATGGCGTCATGGCTTGATTGGACCAATATTCATACGACTCTCCATTGTGCACTAAACAAATGTATCATGCATCATATGTGGACATACCACATAGGCCTGTAAGGGCCGTCGTGGAATTGGTTGTGGCTTTGTATGCATCATTCTAACTTATAGTGCCTAGGCCTTATGAATCAGAGATAGAGCTAGGGATTCGAATGAGAGTTTGAACCAGATGTGCCTTACAAACCATATCAAGCCATTGAGGGGCAACGATATAAACATAACCAAAGTTGTTGCAATTATGAAAATCTTCATTCTCTTCACTGAGATTTGGCATTCACTGATCAATGTGTCCAAGCTATTAAAGATTTATTTTTTGTCTTGCTTTCCTTTGGAGCAAATGGCTAAGTGTGTATTTATATTTTCCTTTTGGCTCGGCCTTATGGAAGGACAACCATAGGCCCCTAGAACAAGCCTATAATTAGGTTCACGTGAGCTGACTTATGCACGCCATGGATTACTTAGTTTGGTGCCAAGCCCATACAACCAAGGGTTGAGTCCTATCATGTATCCATACATTGTATTTTAACACCCTTCTCTATGTTAGATGACATACGACCAAGAGCTAACCTTTATCATGTAATGTTACCTCTTCCATGGATTAACTGCTAGCATTTGTGTTGGGTGTCATATGACCAAGGGTGGGGCCTTAACATGTGACCATATATGTTATATAATTTAATTGCTTGGCTTTGCTCTTTAAATTCAGTGCCTTGGTCCCATATGACCAAGCTCCATGACCGAATCCCTAGAGGTCCCTAGTCATCTGCATGATGAAGTAAATATGCCACGTGGCAACCCGTAAGGTGTACCACATGTCACCCATTTTCAATCTTTATACCAACCAAAATATGACATTTGTCCCTACCATGTGGCAGCGCCTGGTGATGGCATGTTTGGGTGTTAACATCATCAAATGACATGTTGTGCCATGTGCATAGGCATCTAGTACCGTGTGTTAATCTACCAAGTCATCACAAAGATCCATTCCAAGCTCATCGCATGTTAGTCTAGTTATAAATATAAGCCACTCCAAGCTTACCACGTGTCTATCTACTCACCAATCATGAGTCACTCTAGGCTCACCATGTGTCTTCCTAGTCACCAATCATGAGAAACTCTGAGTTTGCCATGTGTTTGCCTAGTCACCATCATGATCCACTCTTGGTTCACCATGTCTACCTAATCACCAATATTATCCACTCTAGGCTCGCCATGTGTCATTCTATGGTGCTGTAGTGGCCAGTTGTAGGTTATTAATTGTCGTGCAAGTTGACATATCATCCACTTTCCAATCTCTACTATTGGTTATCATATGTGTTGATCTATGAAAGTTACGTAACCTTTAACATAGTTAAATGTCAAGCATGTTCTTTGGTCATATGTTGTTGCCCTGATCAATGTACCATGGATACACCCAAGAGGTGTGCACTCTTTAACATAATAATATTTTGGCTTTTTCTCTATAGTCTTTGGGCCCTTCATTATTGTTAAACTTCAAATGGCCATAACCTCTCATCTGGAAGGAGTTTTTAAGAGAGAGATATTGTTGGAAAGGTATCGACGATATTTACACAACGGTTTTGTTTATACAATCATTAAGACATCATAATCTCGTCAAAAACTCAATAAAATTCAAACTCCTTTTAGTCTCTGAATGAGGGTACACAAGGTACCCATCTGTCAAACTCATTCCTTTGCCTCATGAGTGATATAGTTGTTGTCTCATACATTCTCTTTGACATCAATAACATCTTGTTGTCATCAATGACAATACTATGTGCAACAATTAAATCTGTTCAGAAAAAGCCAATTTTGATTTTATAAAAAACTAGGTGAATTAATTCAATATTAAGATCATTTTCATGGGGCTTCTTATGTAATTCTATATTTAAAGTTAATACTATGGGGTTATGATTCGAATCAATGGTTATGACCTCACTAGACCCCAAATTTATGTATGTGAACCCCTTGTTAATGGGACAATAAATCCCTACATGTAATGAGTTGACCACTAAGTTTATAGAGGTATACATACACTACATTGCTTTGAATTTTGGTATGATTTCCGAGGAGAAATATAATCATTAGTGCACTCATGCTCTACAAGTTCTTATATATTCAATGCAATGAACATATACAACTTGCCTCACTAGGCTTTGATTAATGTTAAATTATATTTGTTTTCCATTAATATAAAACCCTATAGGATCTAAGGGTGCATAACATACTTCTATTATGACAAACTCCTTTTAACCTAAATACCAGTATAATAAGAAGTTGTCCTTAAAGAAGGAAAAAAATTCATAAGTTGAGAAGAGAAACTATATGTAATATATAAGTATACTATAGGTATATAATATATATAAGAAAACATTAAACACATATATGCATGTGCGTGTGAATAAGAACAAAAAATTCTAAAAGAAGAAGACTTGATTGTGGTAAACTATGAACATTGGAAAGACTAGAATGTCTGCCCATGCGAGCTATATATATAATATAAATGTTTATATATTGAGATTGGAGAGCTTTTTAAATACAAATTAAAATTATCACCATTAAAAATAATTTCTAAAAATTTAATAATTTTTTTATCTTCATTCAAATTCTTTTAAAATATAAAAGAAATTTTAAAATTTAAACCATAGATAATTAATATAAATCAATAGGAATCCACAATTTATACAAACAAACCTAGAATCAAAATAACATTTAAAACAAAAATATGAATTTAATATTTAATATTAATTTTAATATTTATGTCTATAGCTATAATAAGTCAATCATTACAAAATAATTTAAATAAAGATTTTTTAATATCATAAAACTTCAACCTAAAATTTTAGTAAATACACTACCATAAAATATTTTTTAGTTTAATTTAATTCAAACTAACCTAAAAATTTTACAAATTTCATAATTAATCTCTATAAATAATTATATTTAATTTAAATTTTATTTTAATTCAAATTACAAATTTAACCATAAATCTTAATAAATATTCCATATTTAATTTAAAGCTTATTTTTATTAATCGTCGCCCCTACTCCTACTTCCACTTGTTGTCACTATTACTTCCTTTCTTACACGTGGGCATGAAAGCGACTTAAAGAGAGCATTATTGAATTGCCATGTACTTAAAGAGAGCAATATTCTTTTACAAAATCCACGCCCCCAGAATAAAATTGAGTGGTTAAGTGGGTGTTGAGTGTCATTTTTTTAATAACAACAACGAAATATATTATATTACGCTGGATATTGATAAGATTATCCATCAACTCGCTTACTTGGGGAAAAACTTAAATCTATTTATTCTTATTTGAATTATAACATTTTAGTATTTTTTATAAATTAAAATTTCAAATAAAAAAACTGAAAACGAGTTGTATAAGATATGTAAAATAAGATAATAAGGTGATTGTTGGTGAGTTGAGGATTGCACATACATTATAGATAAGGAATAAAACATCAAACCACAATGTATTAGAGATGGTACAATAAAGTGTATAAGTAGGAAATTATTAAACCATATTTTATATGTTTCGATTGATAATATAGAAAGATGATTTGGTAAGGTATTTTTTGAAAATATTGAAAATTTGTAGCAAGTTTGCCATTATGGGCTATTACCACATTTTTTGAGGTTGCATAGCATCTCTAAATTTTATAATTTATAATGTTTTTAGGTAAATCTAATTAAATAAAAGTATTACAGTAAATAAGTTTTTAATTAAATTATTATTATTTTATTGTAAATGAATATTTTCAATTCCAATTAAAATAAAAGAATGATGCACATTTTCTTATGATTGAATAAAATATACTCAACAGTAATAAAAATAAAATAATAAATCTTCAACATAATAAAATAAAAATATGTGGTGCGAAAAGAATAAATCAAACTGAAAAAGGAAGGCTGTGCGTTTTGATGATGAATTAGTCTCAAAACACATCAACAAATGAATTGTGATGTGATTATCACCGAAAACATGTCTCCAAAACTTAAAGTAATATTATCAAAACTAATAGTTTGCACAATAAATAACATAGAAAAGTGACTTGCAATTATTCTAGAGCTTCCACCTTTATTCCAATCTCTTTCTATCAATTTACAAATTGAGCTAACAAAGTATGGATTATTATATTTACTTAAATACAACATTGGGAAAAATAATCCACAAGAATATGATATCATTAGGTGGTATTTGATAAAATTGCTTATCAATTCAAGGTAATCCTTTAAACTTTAAAAAAATAAAGAAATTCTCATATTGTCTTGTCTATCAACCCACTTAGTCTTAAAGGATTTGATTCTATTGTCTCTCAAGACTTTACAAAAAGTTGGTGAGAGTCTACAAGATTATTTATAATCCATACTAATCCTTTCTTTTTAAATAAAAGTTCATTTTATTTACTTTATATTTAATCATTTAATTATTTTCACTAAAATTATTATCTTTGTTTAATAGAATGCATTTAATTAAACATTTCCATTTTATCTAATTTTGTTTCATATTTTGTTATAACTTGCATATTTTTATATTTTGATGTACAAGCTTTTTCTATGTTATACTTTGTTGCACTAGCTTCTATACCTTATAGTATTAATAATTTTATTCACAATATTTATTATGTGTGAAGGTGAATAAATAAAATAGTTTTATATAAGTAAAAAAAAAAATACAAACAAATAAATCAAAATATAAGTTTAGAATCAAGATATGTTTATATGATATGAGATATTTTAATGGTGATAAGCCTCATACAGGTTTAAAAGGATTTAAGAACCTGTAATTCACCTTCACATAATGTAAGTAGTAGTGGTATTGTTGAAGATTTATTTTATTATTATGATGATTTGCATGGTTAAGGAAACAATCTTCCCTTCTAGAACTACATTTTTTCACAACAAGATTATATAGTGGTTATATTTAAGGCTTATGAGTAATTAAGCAACATTACCATGAGTGCTTTCCTTAATACATGTGCATCAATGATACCCTAGTGTATAGAAGCTTGGAATCCATGACTAAGTTAACAATGTTTAAAAATGGGATTTGATACAACCAAAATTGGATTGATTAAATAAGATTTAGTGTGAAGTTACAAAAATTGCATTGTCCATATTTCAAACTCCCACAACATATCCCAAATAAAATCTATTCTTATATCTAAACCATCATTTCCTTAATGCATATTATTGGGAACTTAATATCTTTTACTCAACTCGAGTGCACATGGTATAACAAGAAAATGAACTAATCTCATTTTAATTACCAATTATTTAAATCAATTAAATTATAAAAATATTTTTACATTTTTACTTATCACTTCAAAAATATAATAAGAAGACACACTTTTTTAAATTCCTTCCCACCTTTATGAGAAAGCTTGAAATTTAGATTTAAAAGTTTACACAATGATATCAACATCATATATTCACACATTCCCAATAAAAAAAAGTGAGTATCAATCAGAAACAAATAAAAAAAGATAAAAAAATAAAATATAGCAGTAATTGTTACAATCTCTCACCTTTATTGAGATCATCATGCTTCCATTGTTAGGTGTGGAGCCTGATTATCTTCTTTATTCATAGGTCTTTATTTCAGCCGGATTTATACCCCAAGAAGGTTGTACACCCCACCACACAGGGGGAGTTGTCCCCCCCGCGGGAGTCCATGGGCCAGTGGGGAGACAAAAAAATAGATGTAAAATTGCCTTGTAAAATGTTGTAATTTTGTAGTCAATCTGAGTCGTTCATTAGGTGGATGATCTGACGATAGAAGTTGTGTTTAATTTCAGGTTTTTTTCCCTAGAAGGAAACCCCTCACTATATATGAGGTAATTGTATTTTAGTTGTATATATATGTATTGTGAGTGAGAAAGAGAGAGGATATTGTGTGAGAACGAAGAGGAAATTAAAGTGGACCAGTTGTAGGTTGTATCACTTTGTTGGATAATATAAAAGGAAGGACTGGTTATTTCTTCGTGGACGTAATCCAAATTGGGTGAACCATGTATATCTGTGTCTCTCTTGTTTTATGCATTTTTTGTGTTTGTGTTTTTGCAATATTTTATGTGTTATGTTGCTCTGTAATATATAATTTTCGAACATCCATATGGTGATGGACAAGTCACAATTGGTGAAGGAAATTCAGAATTGTACTCTTAATCTAGATGAAGAACCACAATTCTACCTCTTGATGGTGATGGACAACTCACACTATTGTAATTAAAAAAATTGAATGTGATAGAAAACTCTCAATATTAATATTGTAATGCTATAAAATAGTGGATATTGGTAAGATCGATGGTGGGTGTAATTTTTAAATTTTGAAAAATGATTTGTTTTTAATGAATGGGAGAATAATTACTTTTTTCATTTATTTTACTTATTTCAATCCAAATTATATAAAATATTCATTTATTTTTCTTATTAGTTTTTTTTTACCAAAAATATTCATAACATCGTTTTTCCATTTTTCTTACAAATTAGGAGTTAAAGTGGAGTCAATCTTCTATTTTTCGTCGTATATTATTCTTAATCAAACCCATTGTTTAAAGTAGTAAGAGCCAAAAGTAATTGAAGGCCTTTAACCCTGGTAGAATGAAAACTATCATTTCCTAAAGTAGATAACATACTGGTTTATTCTTCAAAATAGATTCATAAAAACATTATTGTTGTTGTGATGTAACTCAATCTATTCTCACCACGAATACATATAAATAAGAGCTTAAGGAATTATGTTTAGATGACTTGCTTGGCTATAATGTAAATGTGAATCTATCCTTGTTGTTTCGATTGTGTGAAACAAATATTAGTATTTTTTTCCCCAAAGAGTGTGATTTGATGAAACATTCTTCCTCATATATTTTGTCCTTTTCATTTTTTTCATGCATTTCATTAAGAAAAATCTTCAATTGGATGAGTAATCAATTATGAAAGAAAATTATTAATAACTAAGACCCATATAAACTTAATTTATAAAGTTTATCTTTGAGTGCGGTCAAATAATTCCAAGTGATCTAAATATTCAATGCTACAACATGCACTACATAATACAATAGAAATTTCATCACCAACAAATGATATGCACAATTCATGCATATCACATCAATCACCAATTAGTAAAAAACTTGTAAATATACCATTAGAAAACCATATGAAAATTGTAATTTTGACGTCAGAGAACAAAACTTATAATGAATGGAATGAAAACGAAGCATGTGATATAAACCACTTCATTGTTGTTAGCTACATGGATGGCTCCTTAACAAAGCTTGGCTAGTGTAGTTCCCTATTTATTACAATATCAAGATGGGTTTATTAGTTAGGCAATAGTGTAATAAGTCCATTCATAGTCATGGTTTTAATATAATGGAAAATGAATTCAATATATCCATTCATATGAAGGGGGTGAAGGGTTTTTCTTAATTGATCTAATGTTACAGGTATTGTTGGGGGGTGGAGGTGGGGGTATACAAGTAAGGTTAAAGGATTCCCTAACATATGCAAAAAAATGTTTACAAGGTAGAGGAAACCCTAGAATATGTATCCCAACACACATAGAAGAATTAAAGTCATAACATACATATCACCAACATAACCTATAAATTGACTTCAGAGGGGAGACACAGGTATAGTTCACATATTTTCACCAATATTTCCCGTTGCTGAAATATGTAGTGTCATAGCTTCCTATGACACACAACTCCTTAAAATTGTTCTAAAGGAGAGTTCATGACAATTACCTCCATGTCTTGGTATCTATTTTGGAAATAACATTAAGTACATCATTTATAAGTGCTTTAATTATTTTTTTAATATGATTTATAAGATTTGGTACCATTCTCTATTATTTACATTATTGTGTTGTGTTAGCTCAATCCACTAAAGTTTTGGGACCGGGACTAAGACTAAGAAACCTTGGGTGTAATTCAAACTTTGATTTCTCTCCTAGTAATACATTAGGTAGATATACATCTTTTTCTCTACTCGAGCTAAGATATAAATACCAAGAAATTTACAACAAGCCCCACACATTCATCTACTAGATGTTCAAATTCAAGTTTCAAATTATTATCAATTCTTTAACCAAGGAAGTAGCAAACCCAATATGATTTTCATTGCTTATACAAAACCCTATTCTTTGTATATTATTAGGTCATGAGCTTCCTACATACACATCGTTCATGTATTAGTGACTTGTCTAACCAAAATTCTTCCCTACCTCTCAAATAACACAATGATATGGAATTGTGATTTAATTAGAAAAGCATATTTATAGTAGGTAGGATAGTTCAAATGATGTTTTAGCATTAACACAAATATCACCTCAAATGATTTGATTAAGAGACCTGCTCATTGACTTCTTGAGAATGAAAAAAAAGAAATAATCACATAATTGAATTTGTTGAAGCAATTGAGATTAGTAGAATCCACAAGGGTTCTTGCCATCATTATTGCTTAACAAATAATTATAATGAATATATATAATCTATATTGAATAAATTATTTGTTAAGCAATAATGATGGCTAAGAACCTTGGGAGAAATCTAGCGAAATAAAAATAAGTAATCTCTAAATTATAAATGATTTAAAACATGTAGTCTCTAAATTGACCTAAAACATAAAAATAAGTATTCTCTAAGCATTTATCCTACAAGATAGATTGTAGAATCTTAAAAACATGTATTCTATAAAGCATCTTAAAATATTGTTATTTCTATGAGGAATATACCTTTAAATGTCTTGGTTCATATAGCCTTATAACATTAGGTTTTGAAACTTCACACGCTTTTCTTTAGTACTTCACCATTTTTCCATCATCCAGATATAAAGTTCCTTTCCCAATATTGAGAGACATATTCATGAGGAAACAAAATTGGAAGAAAACCTTCAATAAAATTTAAAATTGAAGCAAATAAATGGATGTAAGGGAATTAAAATTGGGTTACATCACCTAAATAAAAAATATTATGTTCTTCCATTCAACTTTAGGAGCTTTGTAAAAGGAGACTATAAATGAAATTGTTTCTATAAACCATATATACATTTTATCTTTTCAAAATTTCAAGTGGTTCTTTGACCTCCTCTATGGCTAGGAACTTTGTATTGTATATTTTTAGTATCTTACTAATTTTGCAACAACCTGAGTCTACCATATATTGAACGATGACGTCTACAACTAATTTTTATTATTTTTTTTCATCTAAAATTAATGTCAAATTTTAATATACAGTAAGTTATATAAACGCTTTAAAATAAATATGACTTTAAAATAAATAGCATAATGTACTATCAACCAAAAAAATCATACACTAATTTCCTAGGGTGCAGCTCAATTGGTGATCAAAGTAATGTGAATCCTAAGAAAATATAAAACCGTAATGGGATTTTAAAGAAAATATAAAGAAAACCGTGCCAAGCCTATGGATTAAGAGGGAAAATTGTGTGTTACGTGTGTTTTATGCGTAAATCATTTTCTTTCAAACTTGTTCCCCATAGTTTTATAAAAGTTAATGAAGGCAACATTTATGTTTTGCTTTAACATTTCTATTATATTATTCACAATCATGAAGCTAACGATAACTATCTCTGCAGTCGAGAAGTAAAGGATGAAGGAGTGGATTCGAAGAGTCATGTATGCATAAGTGGATGTGTTTCATCCAGAGAAGCAGCCTTAGGCGTTGTCGGTCAAGTTGCACGCGTTGCCTGTGTATTCCTAAAGCAGAACTACCCCAAATCTCATCATGAAGAGATGACACATAGTCATCTTCCTCTAATCAACATCTATTCATTCCCCCCAGGGAATGAAGTGCTCCAGTGACAGGAAACGCCTTCTACGTGTCAGCAGTGATGCTAATGGCTCTACATCTATTTATTCAGATCGGTATATTGAAAAGAATAGTGGAAGATGGAGGGTCGATGCCTGAGGCATAAATATTACTCCTAGATAGGAGAGAGGGGCTTTTTGTTTGGAGAATAACAGATTTGATTTATTGTGAATAGAGAGGATTGTTTGGTTCAAGAAGGAGCCTTTAGTTTCTGATTTATTTTCCTTTGCTTTTATGTGTTTTGAAGAAGAGTGTTGCTGCTGGAATAAATATAAATGTGATTTTTGTTTGTGCATATTGATGGCATATTGTTCATTATTAGTCTTGTTTATTTGAATATGGTGCAATTGCTTGGTTAACTTATGAGCAACCAATGATTCAAAACCATATTAAACACCAGTTGCAGGTTTATTTGTGCGGAAAGGAATGTGTATTCATGTATGAGTAATCTGATTGCAATCAAGCTCTAATACATCCATGTTCATCTATGAACTCAGTAATTGATTCTTTTGGACTTGGAATTTATTTATGGTGTTTAATTTCTTTTATTATGCTCCTGCAGGATAGACTAGAATAGTTAAGTTTAGCATAGGAAAGTAGAAGTAGTGTAGATAGGATTTGATACACATAGGTTAGTTGTTTGTTTTGTTGATTTAAATGAATTCATCCTCCGGGGAGCAATCTTTCAACACCGGTAAGAGTTCACGGGGTCCTTTAAAACCCGTCGGAACTAGCCACTCCAAACCAAATCAGATATAATTGGGACCTGCGATCAAGTTAGTTCCCCTTGTTGGCATAGCGAAAATTCGCCATGTTAACAAATTGGCGCTAGAAGGAGGGTCGACCCATAGTCCACAGCTTTTTAAAATTTCATCTATAAGTGCCACCCATGGATTTGAGAAGATCAATACATGGATTGTGAAGGTCAAAAATACCCCTCCTCTCATTCGGAAAAGCCTCATCTCAAAGAAGAGACACTATGGGAAGATCTTGTCACTCAGGAACAACCAATCATAAGACTTAATCGGGATTACGCTCGTTCCCTATCACAGCTCCCTATCTTTCAATCTTTACATCCGACAACAAAAAGCAAAGCAAGGGTCTATCACATAAATGAAGAGACATCTACAACCCCTTCTATTGAATATGTTGTGCTTGATTCTTTGCAGAGTATCAACTCTCCTTGGGAAGAAATCCTTGAGGATTCCCTGTCTAAAGGCAATCCCTAGCTTGATTTGGAAAATCCTAACGAAGAAGCCCTCAACCAAAACATCCCTATCCTCAATATGGCTAATATTCCTCCACCGGGTGGAAACCAACTCCCACCTCCTCTAGGAGCATTGTCTCCCTGGCTCACTCAGGTTGTCATGGAAATACCTAGGCAGTAGCATCCCTTACCTAAGAATGCAGAAAAGGTACTGCCTAAGTTTGACCCTGATCGGGGAGACACTGCTAAAAACCATATCAATTCATTCTTCCTAGTCGTGCGCATGCTGGAGGTAGCTGATGAAGATATAGTTTTTCGCCTATTCCCTTTTACCCTGATTGGTGTAGCTTCCACATGGTACTTTATCTTGAGAATAGGATCAATCACTTCGCGGGTTGCCTTTCAACAGGCCTTTTTAGACAAGTATGGTGATGACAAAACCCCTGCGGCCTTAGTTCTAGAACTATCCCATTTGAAAATGGAAACCAAAGGAAAGGTCAAGGATTTTAACATCTGGTTCAACACCTTTTTCAACAGAATCCCAGCCACCACTAGACCTACTGAGGAGGTGCTCATGGAATTCTACATCACTGCACTCCCTGTCCCTATTGCGATGTGGGTCAAGAGTAGTAACGCACAAACCTTACAAGGTGTTATCGATGAAGCAATAAAATTCGAGAAATAAATGCTCAGTCTCACAGCATGCCACCCTACAACCGAAGAAAAGAAAGCCTCTGAGGCATCCAAGAAGAATAATGGGAGTGATAAAAAGGGGGCTGAAACCAAAGAAAAGGACACCACGGATGTGGAAGGTTTGCATCAAATCATTAAGAAACTAACAAACACAGTCATCGATATGAAAAGGAATCATGGAGAGAGTACTAGTGGTAGTGGAGGAGACTATAACAACAGAAAGCCCTTGAAGCCTTTCTATCGTAAGAAAACACAAGGTGGTCATGGTCAACTTGCACTGCCTACTCCACCCAATGAAGGGAATTCAAATATGGAAAAGCTAGCTCTTATTGGGTCACTCCTTAACAAAGAAGAACCTATCGTGGAGCTGGAGCCAAAACAAGAAAATGAGGAAGAATATCAAGTAGAAGAGCCCGTGGACGAAGAATCACATATCAATGCACTGTGGGATTTCTATACAAATGAAAATGATGATGACGAAGAAGATTGTATGGTAGAAATCCACACCAATGAAATCCACACACGAAGTAAAGGGCCACTTCTAGGTGCGATGAAGCCTGTTGACCAAACAAAGAAAGATGTCCACCCTTTGAAGGCACATACTCCCAAAGTTCCTGTTGAGAAGGGTAGACCAAGTGGTCAGTGCAAGAATACACCAATGGAAAACCATGGAGAGAAAGAGAACACAACTCCCTCTACAATGAAGGTGACTCCAAATGGTAAACTCCCACCTAAGAACAACAAAACTGGTATGTTTACTCTGCCCTATCCTGTTTATAGCATTGACTACAATATTGTGGATGATCTTAAGAAATCTAGAGCCAATATCACATACTTTGATTTGCTTAAATTAACACAACAAAGAGATCTACTCCTGAAAGCTATGAATGAGCGAAATTCCAAAACTCCCACCATCCCAAGTAGCCAAACCAAGAAGCCAGTGTCCAGACCTGTCAATACCTCCAGTACAGTCCAAGTACCATCAGCTATAAGCCACTCTATCTAAAATGAATCAAAAACCCCAAGATGTCAGTGCAGCCATGATAGGGAGGAAATAAAAATCCATGACTCCGCCTTTCCTTATCACATTTGAAATCCTCAACATGAACATACACAATTGCTTGGTAGATTATGGTGCCTCGTCCATTGTGATGCCTTATGCTATTGCCAAAAGACTGCATTTTATACCTGAGAAAACTGGGACTCGAATTATGCAATTAGACAGGGAAAATGTGAAAGTGATTGGAGAACTGAAAGATGTGTTGATTCGGATGGTTTCTAAACCACAGTACACACAAGTCGTTAATATAGTGGTAGTTGATATACCCGAGGCTTATGGAATGCTGCTTAGTGGGGATTGGTCAGCAAAACTGAATGGATATTTCCCAACTGATTGGTCACATATCTTGCCACCTCAAAAGGGGAATGGTGATATGCTGAGAGTTGACCGTGAAAGATACATGAAGTATGTGGTGACAGAGCTAAATGGTCCCAATGAACCTCTAATGTTTACCAACTCTATCCTTGGGAATTACAGTTTCAATGTTTGTGCCACAGAAACCTATTTTGTAGAATTCCATCCTGAAACAAGTGAAGGAGCTACAATAAACACATGGTTGGAAGTCCTCCCCCGTAGTCCAACTGACGAACCACCCTGTAATATAGTAGGTGATAAAACTAGTCTCGTAGGAAGCAATTCAGTTGATGTAACATTAGACTCTAATTTTTGGACACTCTATTTTAATGGTTCTAATTGCCTTGAAGGTGCAGATGCTGGGAGCATTAGTATTGATCCACAAGGGAACCAACATCTGATGGCCAGTCGATTGGAGCTCATGTGCACCAACAACATGGAAGAATACAAAGGCTTGCTGGAGGGCTTGAAAAAAGCCATTGATCTGAAGGTAAAATATTTTAAAGCTTTTGGTCACTCGCAAATGATTGTGGACCAGGTAAGGAAGAGGATACACTACAATGCACCACACTTGGTAAGGTACCAGCATGAGGTATGGAGCTTAATTAATAGTCTTTATTCTTTTAATATCATGTACATACCTCGAGATCAAAACCAAGATGCCGACCTGATAGCTGGTATGGCTGCCAAAATTTTTCCTGATTTTAGATTAAAGAAGAATAAATGTTATGTTGGATTGATTTTCAGACCTTCCATCCCTGATAAAATCTCAAATTGGCAGGCATTCGAAGATGATGAGTAGTCCCTCGAGCTCCTGCATTGAGAGAGGACATTCAAAAATGCACTCACTGATGAAAAATAGCATGACAGACCTGTGAATGAGAGAGAAGATGAGGTAATATCTTTCATGGAGAAATTTATCGTCAACAGGTTTGGCATCCCTGACGTTCTCATATTTGATAACGCTTCTTATTATAAAAACCCCATCTGCGTAATCCATGCATCTCTCACCGACAACCAGAGGAAGTGGCATAGCACTCTAACAAATTCTCTCTAGGCTGATAGGGTCACCCCAAAGGGTAAGCACACAAAACTTCAACACTTATGGCTAGGCCCGTTCCAAGTCAAGGGAAAAATTGGTCACGGAACTTGTAGATCGAAAACTTTACAGGGAGACGCTAGGAAACTCCCTGTTAATGACCAACCCCTTAAGAAATACTTCCAGTCGCCACCACATGGTGGTTACCTCCTGAGTAGGTTAGAATTCATTTTCGTTTTTGCTATTAGTTTAATTACTTTTCGGTCTTTTCCTTTTGTTTTCTGCAAAGTTTATTTTCCTACTGTTTTGAATTACAGTCCTTTCTCAGCCAACTGATTTCAGTCCTCCACCCTCATTTTACCTCTCAGATTTTCCCTCTTTCACCACATTCATCCTTTCCCTCCCTCATTAACTTTCTGATGATTCTATTGTTTCTAAACCCATCATTACTTTGCAAATCAAACAAATTTTCAATCAGCCCATGAGAACTTGAAAATCAGCTATGGAACTCAAACCAAAGCCACTGATTGGCATCTGTTGAGAACTCGGTAAGATCCGTTGATAACCTGGATATATGGAGCATGCAGGGGCATCTTTATAAAACAAAAATGTGTAACTACAGCTGGACTAGCATGGAGGAACGCTACATTTTTAATAAATCCCACTTAGTCCTAGCCTATACTTGCTTGTAAGGTTTCCAGTTATTCTACATTGGTCCCATCCACCAAACTAAATTCTCCAATACCTGTCATCTACAAGTATACCTCCTTTCATGGGCTAAGCTCATTGTCATACACCCTATGGCAAATCCAATTGTGCTCTAGTCCTTGTGCCTGAAACTCAAAGGACTTATTTAAAAGAAAATTAAATGTCAAGTCCTTGTGCCAATCTGGAAGGACAGATTGTTTGGGAAGCTGGTTAGAGTAGGGATTGTTGTTGGGCTCAGAGTACCGGTTGACACAGCAAGCCCAATCTTTCTTAAGTGTTTTAAAAATATGGCATGATCCATGACTACACCCTATTCAATCATATAAAAATATGGCACTGAAATTCTTATACAATGTGCAGATAAACATATCTACGTAAAGAGTTGAGGTACACACCTAAAATAGGTAGTGGCAGACCAGTGATGGCCCTAAAAGGATTTTGAAAGATGGAAACAGGTAAAGGAAGGTCAATAAATCCCATAATACTACCATTGGAGAATGTCTGTCAAAACCCTATCAGTCAGTAGAATCTATTTGTCTTTATCCCACCTGAAGCAATTAATGTTGAAGTGGAACCCATGCCTATCCATTTGAATAGTTTTCATTTCAAGTTTATCTTAATACCCTAATGTGTTATTGATCCAAAGTTTATTTGGAAATAGAGATAACTGGTTTGCTTAGTGGTTCGCCATTTGTTGTGGCCGCAACCAACACGCTATTAAAACTTTCCCTGGTAGCAATTTTGAATGGGTCCCCTAGAAGTTTGATCTTTCATCTCTCCGAATGATCTGTTTCATCCCAATGATTTTAACTCTATGACAAGTCAAATTTTCAATTCCTAAGGGTTGATCCCCTTGAATAAATCTCTGTTGCATGGTTCATTGATGACCCAACCTAGCCCTTCATTCATTCCCTTTATCAGGACTTTTCAAATCCTCATAAGCATCCATAGTACATTTATGCCCGCACGCATAATCACCCCCACCCTCACTATAGTCGTTTGTGTACTTAACACACAAAAACTTCTGTCGCACCTCATTTCCATTTTAACTCTTTGCAATGAAAGACTTCACAAACATGCATAAATCATCCCTTTTTCGCTTATCGCACTCAACCTTGGCACATAATGCATACCATAAGGCACGAACCTGAGGATTATAACCACAATATATTATATATAATATATATATATATAAATATATATAATAGAGAGAGAGAGAGAGAGAGAGAGAGAGAGAGAGAGAGAGAGATATAGATAGAGATAGAGAGAGATATAGATATAGATAATATATTCGGGTCCAAGGCCATATCACATATCGCAATCGGTGGAACCCCAGGCTTGTGTATATTGTGATATGTGATATGTCAGACCCAATGATATTTATAGGCCCCAATACATAAAATTTGAGGCCCGACCTAAGTGATCAGATCGGGATTTTTTTTGTATTCCCGTGTTTTCCAAAATTCCCAATATAACAAAGGGAGCAGGTTTTTAGTGTAAAAGGCATGCCTGTGGAGTCCCAATAGTGTAATTGCACATCGGGGAAGTGGAAGGCATGGGTACTGTGACCCGCGGAGGGGCTGATACCTGATTGTGATTAAGTGAAGCCCTCGAAAACCATGCCAAGCCCATGGATTAAGCGGGAAAATTATGTGTTATGTTTGCTTTATGTGTAAATCCTTTTCTTTCACACTTGTTCCCTGTAGCTTTATAAAAGTTAATGAAGGCAGCGTTTATGTTTTGTTTGAACATTTCTGTTATATTCTTCACAATCATGAAGATAATGATAACTATCTCTATAGACGAGAAGTAAAGGACGCAAGAGTGGATTCGAAGGGTCATGTATGCAAAGCGGATGTGTTCCATCCAAAGAAGTAGCCTTAAGAATTTTTGGTTGAGTTCCACGCATTGCCTGTGTATTCCTAAAGCAGAAATACCCCAGATCTCATCATGAAGAGATGACACACAATCATCTCCCTCTAATCAACATCTATTCATTCCCACCAGGAAATGAAGCGCTCCAGTGACAGGAAACGCCTTCTACATGTCAGCAGTGATGTCGATGGCTCTACATCTGTTTATTCGGATTGGTATATTGAAAAGAACAGTGGAAGATGAAGGGTCGGGGCCTGAGGCATAAATATTACTCCCAGATAGGAGAGAGGGGCTTTTTTTCTTGGAGAAGAATAGTTTTGATTTATTGTGAATAAAGAGGACTGTTTGGTTCAAGAAGGAGCCTTTAGTTTCTGATTTATTTTCCTTTACTTTTATGTGTTTTGATGCAGAGTGTTGCAGCTGGCATAAATATAAATGTGGTTTGTGTTTGTGCATATTGATGGCATACTCTTCATGATTAGTCTTGTTTATTTGAATATGATTCAATTTCTTGGTTAACTTATGAGCGACCCCTGATTCAAAACCATATTAAACACTAGTTGCAGGTTTATTTGTGTGGAAAGGAATGTGTATTATTGTATGAGTAATCTGATTGTAATCAAGCTCTAATATAGCCTTGTTCATCTATGAACTTAGTAATTGATTCTTTTGGACTTGGAATTTATTTATGGTGTTTAACCATTTTTATTATGCTTTTGTAGGATATACTAGAATAGTTAAGTTTAGCATAGGAAAGTAGAAGTAGTGTACATAGGATTTGATACACATAGGTTAGTTGTTTCTTTTCTTTATTTAAATGAATTCTTCCTCCGGGGAGCAATATTTCAACATCGGTAACAGTTCACGGGGTCCTTTAAAACCCGTCGGAACTAGCCACTCCAAATGAAAGCAGATCTAATTGGGCAATGTGATCAGGTTAGTTCCCCTTGTTGGCATAGTGAAAATTCGCCATGTCAATAAGACTACCATTCGTTGAAGACCACTATGATCAACAATCCTCTCCTAATTACTCCTGAACTATCAACGACTCTACAAACTACGATCTGTTGGAAGCTACCATGACCAAGGAGCCTCATCTAGTTTCTCCCAAACTATCTACCCACCATTGGATCGAAAAATATGATAAAAATATTGATTTTTCCTGAGTCACCTATTGGATGTGACTTTTTACCTGTTTTCTGCACTTTCTTTCCTCAGTTTTGATCCTCTTATCCTCCAGGCCCATGAAACTACACATGATTAATTACCCTTTTGATCATTTATACAACCTATTCCAATGTCATGTTATTTTTCCAGGATTTGCTGACTAATACAATACTATATTCCTTTCTGTGGCTAAATGGGGTGAACATTGGAGGAGTATTTTGGAATCTCTTCTCTTTTTCAGGTGTTTCTTGTGGGAACAAGGTTATGGAGTAAACATGTTGTGCTGAACTGTTTCAGAGCAAGGTAGAACAGTTTGTTGTTACACCCTGTATGTTGTCACAGGTTGTTGTTACACACTGAATATTGTTACAGGCTACTGTTATAGCATGTGCTGATACAGAGGACCGATGTTACACCAAGGGTGTTGTCACCAATGATTTATGTTACATCCTTAATCGCTATTCGACCGCAGGATGTTGTTGCACCGGAGTTGGAAAACTTGTGGGTACTATTCCACATAACAATTGTCAGGTGTTAGGAATTGTTTATTTTAGAAGAAACAGACCCAAGTGATTGCAATATTAACCAATGTATCTGAGAAGTATTTGTATTTATAAATAGGTTGTAACTACTTCTATTTTATGATCAACACGAGAATTATGAGATTCTCATGACTGATCAATTCCTAATTTTGGGCATGTAATAATTATAAAAGAGACTTGATTTCCCATGTACAAGGACGACATATAGAAAAACATTGCTACTCTGATCTTGTACCTTTGAATTATTTTTAATATTAAAATCACTACAGGGATGTTGGTACTACTTTTCATCTGATTCCTTAACCAATCTCGCATTATTCTTGCGCCCCTGCTAGGGAGGAAGGGCCCTTCTCTTTAGCAGGGACTGCAACGGTAGAAGTAGTGTACATTATTGTTTCTTTTATTGTCATATGGTTTTCTTTTGTTGCTGTATAAACTGTAAAATACATCGGCTTTTGTTCCAGATTATATTATGTTGTTACACTAATTTGATTAAACATAACGATAGTGACTAGTTGTTGTAGTCATTAGTTTACTATGTGGCGCGCCCTTACTCTAGTAATTGTGAAGTGTGATTTCAATTTTGCGGAGTGTTTTAATTTCTACATGAATGATTTAATTTTGCAATTGATTTAGCAACATCTTTTACTGTTCTTTCTATTTTTATTCTTGGTTGTAGTGTATCGGCACAGACAGTGTGAACTCCACTGAAACAACAAGACCTACCTGAGTTCGACAATTAAATGTTGCAGTCTCAGTCAATTAGGATTGATTAAAACAACACTACATTTTGGCATCGTTGTCGGGGATGGCAGTTGACGATACAATCAGCCAAGTTGTTTGTTTGATAATAGAGTGTTCCTAGTCCACAATCGTTGGGCGGTAATACGAGAGATAAGAACCTGCGCATCGCTCTAACACACTTGGGCGGGCTTACCATTGTGATCATTAGGGCACTTAGGGTGTGGAATTTTTGTGTTTTTTTTAGCGTGTCTTCAACTCTTCAGTTGTTGGGTGGTAAGACGAGAGGTAATAACCTGTGCATCACTCTAACATACCTGAGTGAGCTCAACACTGTCAAATACTGAGACACTTAGAGTGTGAATCAATGCACATAGGGTCCATGTGTGCAACTATAGGAACTATAGAAATACCAAAAATAGCCCCACTCTAATTAGTCACAGGAAAAAAGGGTCGTAAAAAGGAAAGTAAGAGTGTAGATTCGGGAAGGACAACATTTATCCAGGAACTAATCTCCAAGGCAGAAAAAGAACAATCAAGCTCTTAAAGGGACACAAGGAAAACAAAGCCACAAAAATTTGTTACTCCCATAACAAGGACAGAAACCTCTAATTACTCTATCTCGAGGCCATACGTTTCTAAAGCTAGCAACCACACTCCCAAGATTAAGCGTCCAATTCAAGAACAACAAGGGGAAGCTAGTAGCCAGAACTTTAAGATCGAGGGACAAGGGGAGATTGAGGGGGAGCATCAAAAACCTAAGATAGGAGAGCACCTATTGGTTTTTCAATATCCAGATTCAGGTAGTGCGGTGAAACAACCAGCCCTGGAGTTATCTGAGCCATCAAATCCACCTGCAAGACAATCACAAGAGCAATTTCAAGAACGTATGTTACAGGAAGGGTTAGAACGATTATCCATGGGAGACAATAATGACAACAATGCTAAAAAAGATGCTATTGTCACCACCTTTGAGTTCCCAATTAGGGATATCAAAGGCAAAGCTCCCATGAAAAATATTGCTCTATCATCCTTACCATCCTTCCAAGGGATGATTGTGGAAGACCTGGACACCTTCTTATTGAATTTGATGTCTTAAGAAGGAGTTATGACTATATCTCAGATGCTAAAAAACTGAAATTAATTCCTACTACTTTAAAAGGAGCAGCCTTGATATGGTTCATGGGGTTGTGCTCCACTTCTATTCGAACATGGAGCGATATGGAGACATTCTTATCAAAGTACCAAGAGTATTTCAGGACCAGGGACTTAAGGGAGGAAGTATTTAGAATGATTGTTACACAACATTTTGTCATTGTCCCTGTACTCCCTGTTCCATGATCCTAGAGGACCTCTATAGTGAACCCTACATGCTTTCCCTTCATGAAGAAACTCCCATTGTGTCCCTCTTCATGAGCAGAATAATTCCCTTTTGCATCATTTCCCAAAAATCTTCTGTTTTTCACAGTTTACAAGACAAGCGCTAATGACTCGTGTCCTCCTCACGCTGATATGTAGGGATTATAACTATCCCTAGCACAAAGCGACTGAGCCTTGTTCCAGTCACGCCGATCCTCTTTTGGAAAGTTTTTTAAATAAGGAGCCAAAGCTTCCAGCTCTAGAAGCTTCGTAACAGAAGTCTGGTAAATGGTTAGGCCAGATGGAGTCAAGGAGATTAGTTTGGGCTCCTTTCCCCTATTAGGATGGAACTACCTCAAGAGATAAGACCTTCTCCCATGAGAAGAGGAACCATCTCCCTTCCATCCATGCTATATAAACCTCCCCTTTTCCACGCACAAGCTAGTGTTAGCTCTTAGTTCTAATTAGGCTCTGGTTGAAGTTTTGATTATGGAGTAATCAACAAGTTATTCATAGTTGTAGCTCTCTAGTTGTGTGTGAGGGAGAAGTGTGAATTTTTTTTAGTGTGAAGACTAAAGGGAAGAGCCTTAAAACTACCATTGTTGAGGCCATCGTGGAATGCCAACGGAAGTTTGTGGGAACCTGGATTTGTCGGAGGAGAACAATAACATCAAGACAACGGTTGTAATCTCTTCTTGATCTAATATATATGCAACTATCGATTGATTTCCTATAAAATATGTCATATCACTTGTTTATGGCTTAATGTTTCTTGACTTGTTAAGTAGGTTTAATAAAATTTGTCTATTATCACAATCGTTGTTTGTTGTTGTTTACTTGTTTCAGGTGCTCGCAGAAGGAAACAGGATATAGCTAGAGCAAGCAAGAAAGGTCATCACCAAACGGGATAAGCAGACTAAGAGGTAGGCCCTCTTAATTGGCTCTAACCTAAGGAAATATTCCATAGAATGTATTGTTTGTCGCTAGACCCGCTCTTGGGCTAGAGGAATTGTTTGTGTCCGCACTTAGAATTTTACTTCACCACAAATTGGCGAATCCACTGGGGAAACCAATCCTTCTATTTGCTTGTTTGGAATTTCATGCTTTTTGTGAAATTTTATAGTTTTTCCATTTCCCTTTAGTTCTATCTGCTTTGCTTTGTTTACTGCTTTGGGTCTGAAATTCATAGTAGTAAGTCTCGTCTCAACTTTTGGAATTTTTATTTTTTTTCTTTGCATCCTCGCTCAATGTGCTTATTTCGTTGACAATCGCACTAATCAACGTGATATGCTCAGAAACACTCGGGCTGACCCCCTTCTGGTTCTTGTTGTCAGTTGGCAATTAGGCCCTTTGTTGCAGCAAGGGCCATCCGCACAGTAGCAGGGGTAGATGATGTCGCAGCAAGGGCAACTGCAACAACCACAGGGGAAACCCTTGCAACAGTTGCATCAAACCATGTAGCCACAAATGCAATATGCTCTTAAAATCTCCCAGCCTATGTCTTCGCAAGTCCAACCTCTGTAGCTATAGGGATAGCCTTTGAAGCCATAGGGATATCCTTTGCAGCCGTAAGGCCAATCCTTGCAGTAACAGAGTAAACCTAGGCTGCAACAACCCTTATATACATATCAATAGGGTTAACCCTTGCTAGGACAAGGTCAGGGTCAAGCCTTGCAACAGCAGGCCCAAAATCTTAATGTCCAAGGGAATCATGTTCCAAATCCTTTTCTTCAAGGGCAGAAGCTCCAAAATCCCTAGGTCCAAGGACAGCAAGTGGAGAATCCTTATGTCCAAGGACAACAGCTCCAAAATCCTCTTGTTCAGGGATAGCATGTTCAAAACCCATATGTTTAGGGACAATAGGTGTAATATCCATATGTACAAGGTCAACCAGTTCAACAACCTTTTAACTCGTATGTTTCTTATCAAAAACCTCTAGCTAGATAGTTTCAAGGATTTCAAGGTCAAAATCCTCCCTACGGCCAAGGTAACCTATAATGGGGGAAAAATTAAATGCCATATGGCCAAAACCCTCCACTATGTGGACAAAATCCTTACCAGCAGGGATGGGCTACTCCGTTTGGACCCATTTATCGACCTCCAATGCCTTTCAATACTCAATTTCTTGGCTACACTAGAGTTTCCAGATTTGTCTCAACTCACAAATTATGCAATTCTTCATTTGCCATACTGGCTTCCGGTTCCATCCAAGATCCCTAGCAATTGTTCGAATTTTTATGGGAAAGAAAAAGAAGATCATCAAGCCCATGTGATGACATATCACCTTTGGTGCTCTTCAAATTCCTACATTGATGATTCTATTCATCTCCGTCTTTTCCATTGAACCCTTATAGGTGTTGTAGCCAAGTGGTACATTGAGCTCCCTCAAATTACTTACAATGACTTCAACTCTTTAGCCATTGCTTTCCTCACGCATTTCCAGTTGTTGGTTCGCTATGAAACTAGCACCTATTTGCTTACATCGCTCAAGGAAGATACTGTGATGCACATATCCGATCACACCAATGAATGGAGACGTAGACGCTTGATCAAATTCGAGATTGTTGATCAGTTGCTAACCAAATGGTTTACCAAGTCATTCGTCACTCCAATTGCTCGTGATATAGCTATGGGTGGATGCATTACCGAAGAACAAGCCATTAGTCGTGCCCAGTACTTAGACCTCTTTTATTCTCAGTCTGGCACTTTTTATGAGTTGTTACGTGATGCTCCGTGGCCATCATCTAATCCAACAACATCGAAGTCACAGGCTACACCTGTTGATGGATTAATTGGTTCAGTGTCCCAGACCCCTGCGAAATCTTCTTCCAAACAGAAGTCAGTCTCGAACATTACTTCCAAAAGTCCCTCCCAGAATCCCCCTATCCCTGGTAAAACCTCATAGGTCCACGTTGTTCAGTCTACCATAGCAGAAAATTCCTCGAAAGGTAAGAAGAAAGGCAAAGGCAAGGGTAAAGCCGATGCCCTAAAACAGGATCCTCCTAAGTCATTTGATGGTGATTCTTCACAACGGAAGCCTAAGTATATGTGCCTCATTTGTGAGGAGGATCACTATACTAAGGATTCTCCCCAACAGTCCAAAGTTAGTCGTTTGCTCAAATGGATCCCAGTTGTCCTGAAAGAGTTGTTTCCATCTAAGCAGACTCAAATGGTAGACCAGCCTCAATCATCTGCTTCTTCAGGATCTCAAGTGTTCATGATGAGTACACCTATTAATGTGGCTATTAGATCAAAATATTATCAAACTCCTACTCTGATAGTCGGGAAAGAGAAAGAGGCCACCCCTTCTTCTTCTGCCCCCCGAGTTCTGGCCCTCTTCATATCGAATACCCTAACCCTGATTCTGCCATTCGATCTCCTTCTCGAGGCGTATTAAGGAAGTCCTCGTACAATCCCAACACTCAAGCCACTCAGCACTATAATATTGTTGAGGATTTGGCTCAGGTGCCATCAGCTATTTCTGCTCTCCAGGTACTCCAAAGCTATTTGTCTCAGCGGAAATCGTTACTCTCGATTATTGGAGGTATTGATCCTACCGATTCCAATCTGATATGTTTTGATCTAGAGAACCATGTTTCACGACTACCTCATCAGATTTCCTTTCTCATTCAAGTAATCATCAATGAGAAAACCATTCATAGGACTATCATCGATGAAGGTGCTTCTACCTGCATCATGTCAGTCGCTTGCTGGAAGGAAATTGGTTCTCCTACTTTGAACCAATCCCCTAACACTTTGGAAGCTTTTGATGGGCGCGACTCGCGACCATTCAGTGTCTTACCCAACCTTGCCATTACTTTGGAGGGAAAGACAATACACGTCAAGGTGGAGATTGTTGACGCTAATCTCAATTATAATCTTCTACTCGGACGGAGCTGGACCCATGCCATGCATGTTGTAGCCTCCTCCCTATTCCGCGTGATTCATTTTCCCCATCAAGGGAAGATCGTCACAGTCGACCAACTGTCTTTCTTTGCCTCTTCCTCCTTATATGAAAATTATATGTATGTCAAGCACACCGGTGCTCCTTATGAGAGTGTGGGGGCAGGAATTTTTAAATATTTTGCCTTGATGGGAATTTCTCCGCTTGCACCTCCTCATGTTGCCTCTTTTCAACATGATCTCAGTCAAATTTGATCCTTGGGTCATACCTTCACCAGATCTTGTTGATACCTAGGGTGAGGTTATGCCACTTAGTCCTGCCGAAATCAATTATGTGGAAATTGTTTCGGCCTCAAGTTTTGTATCCTCTGATTTTCCTGTTTCAAGGACATCTCTCGCTACGTATTCTCCATCCCTGTGGCTTGGTGCTTCAGAATCTCCTGATCCCTTAGCCGACACTTTTCTTGCTGACAAAAATATCATGGAAGTAATGTCTCTGGAGGAACCACCTTGGAATGATACTCATCATCATTCCTCGTTCTTTCCTAGCCCGACTGTCACCTCTACGTGTTTCGAGGAGTTCTCTTCTCCAATGCCTATTGACATGTCAGTTTCTCGCAACATTGTCAAGATATTTCAACTGAGGACACCTTTATCTCTTCATAGATTCAGGTTTTTTCTCCCTCCCCAAGTTTTTACCAATTTCCCATTATTGCAATGGGATTTTCATCTAACTCATAACCCTCCCTCACCTAGGGGCATGGGGAAAAAGCCTTATATGAGTTATATTCTATTATTTGGCTGAATTGATGCTTACTCGTCATGTCAATGGTAAAACTCTGATGTTCATCTATGTTCATTGATTACCCGAGTCTGTGCGTGGACTCGCTCAAAAAGTACTATGTTTGGGTCATTTTTCATGGTTACTTGCGTACATTAGTGTGTCATTCATTTTTGTGCAGTGTGGTTTGGTGTGTTAGTTTTCAAACAACTTTCCTGTTTACTATGTTTTTCCCTAATTTGCATATGTTCGTGACTCCTCACACCGGTTTCGATGATGGTGCTTTTTGTAGTACCCGAGATCTATCCTCTGCGGCATGGGACATTTATGACCCTCATAGTGAGTTGATTGATCTTCAAGGTATCTATTTAGGTCGTACAACTAATAACATTCCTGAATACAACACAGTTATCAAATTATTATCAAAGGCCATTGCTCTCGACATTCGGGAATTGGTTGACAACCTGGATTCACAGCTTGTTGTCCTCCAACTCAACGGGCAATATTCTGTTAGAAACCCTCAGATATTGAGAATGTATCTACGTATTTTTCTACTGGAAATAAATTTTGATTACATTACATATCATCATATTCCCATACACATGAATACATTGATAGATGCATTAGCTAATTATGTATTGGATAGACATTTATGAAACATGTGAAAAGATAAAAACAAATCATTTGTCCCATAGTAAGCGAGAAAATACAACATATATATATGGCGATAATGTTTGATCCATCAAAACCCTAAAAAATAATGTGTGTTCAAATAACATCTGTGACTCGCAGGCCTCATATATCCGTGGCACACAGGCCTCAAAAATGAAAATGTTGGACCTAGGAACTAATCAACATGGTGGTCATGGTAACATGAAACTGCTTGTTTTACACGAGTCAACAATCGACAAATCCGATCTGATATCCCCACCGTATGCCTCGGGTACTGGCATGGGATGTCTCCCATCCGGGTATACTCTGGGATACCACGAGTCAACCCGTCAAGGTTCCTCGCGATCTCCTCCTCGTTGTCACTTCCTTCCTGATAAGGAACGACATCAAACTAGTAAGTGACGCACCTGGCTATTGGGGACATCACGGAAGGATTCTCTAGTCCAACATCTGCATTGATAAAAAAAAATGTTATAAACACATATATATCAAAAACAATTAAAAAGAAAAAATTTTAAAATTTATTTTTTACCTTCATCATCGAAATCCTCCCAATATGGAAGCATCATATTTGAATCTCCACAGAATTTGATACCACTATATGGCCAATCCTCCACTATGATCAGTTGTCGTCATAGCCATGAGAAGAAGGCGGGCTTATAGGACATATGCTAGTCCCCGGTGATCCTAGGCATCAAACAACTCCAACGGACGATCCGTGGGTCTTGTGGCATCGGTGGATCTAACTCAGTTAGCTGGTACTGGAACAACAAAACCCAGTCGAAGAAGAATGTCACTAGCACAGATGCGAAGTAAAATTTCTTTAGATTCCCTGTCTTAGCTTTTGATAGCTGGCGTTTCATGTTGATATTCATGGCTTCCGCCCAATTGAAGATCGTCGATGTGGTACAGTCGATAGCATATATAAATTTAGACTTGTTGATTTCGTGCTCTGCTTGGGACCCAGCCACTTTGTTGATAGTCAACAGTAGCACTCTGAGTGTAAGATCTTGCACAGTGGCAATCTCAATCTTTTCGCTCTTGGATTTGAGGGCTTGTGGGTAATGTTCAGCAAGTAGTATAGATATGTTTGCCCCAATCAACCGTGACCCATATAAGTTGACTGGTTCCCCTCTCCGGGACAGTCCAGTGATGAAATATATGTTTGAAGTTTCCAACTCCAACTCCTGGTCACCAATGATAAAAATTTCCTGATTTATGTTCCAGACACTTATTAGGTATCGAAGCAGCTCAAGTTGAGCCCGCATCCCTAATGTGAGAAAGAACATGAGGAGCCCATAGTTCCTCAAGGCATCCAAGTAGTTTGGATCATTCATTTCCTGGGTGTCCACATCTTCGTGCTCACGTTCTTTCCAGTCTACCATTTTCGACGATTCTTTCCTGTAAAAACCATGTATTCAAGTCAATAATTATTTTTGGCAACTAAAATTTGGATTCAAATGGTGTATTGAAGAGAAAAATTGGTTTTTTATTTTTTCGCAACACCAGTGTGCCTGTTTTAAAAACAGTTGCGCTGACGGCACGGTTGGTCGTTTTAGCAACCCTTGACCAATGCGATTCCGTGCCCAGAAATCGCAACGACCGAGAGCAATTTTCTTTTGCCAAAACCTCCCTCAGAAATCCAAAAAATGGATAAAAACAAGAATAAACAGTATGGAAATGGAGCTTAAGGACTTGGCTCTTACCTGCAGCTAGCGGCTTGGAAAATGACCTGATGGATCTCCCGTAATATGCTCTGGAAAAATTAGGGCAAAAGTGGGTAAAAAAAGTTTCACAACAACGTAAAATTGAAAATGGTAAAAACTATTTACTTTTCCCTCCTTTTATTCAGTTTTTCACGAAATATTATTGTTTTTAAGTATTTTTGACCTATTTTGCCTCAAGAATTGGAAAATGCATTTTACCTTTTGCCCAGCGACAGGTGATGGATGTTTGATGATGATACCGAGTCATGTTTCAATTCTTTTCTCGACTCGTAAAACTCAAATGAAAATATTGCCAAGTATTTTTCCCTTTTGACTCGTAAAAGAGAATAAAATGGGGTGTCCGCTTTCAAGCTCTTTTCTGACCCTTTCAACATGAAAGATTGCTGAGCTCTTGTCATTTTGAACTCATTAACAGATGTGAAACATCATGTGCCTAGTATACGTTTACCCCTTTTTTGGGTTGGGATGCACTATTTACGAAAAAGGTACTCCTTGACTAAAATGGTCAGGCGGTTCTCTCAAGTACTGTTTTCTACCTTTTCGGGCTCGAGAGACACAAATGTACGAAAAGGGACCATGTGGAGTTTTATTTTCTGTGTCTTTTTCAAACTCTCTAAACATAAAAAATATACCGAGTTGCACCTTTGTCAAACTCATTAAAACATACAACGACATCAGATTTATCACGATGACAAACATGAGCTTCTCCTTCCTAGGGCTTGTTAAACTTACTAGGTCGGATTCCTCCAAAGGATGAACTTATAGTGCAAGCATATGCAATCCCCTTCAAGCTTGCGAATAAAAAATAATTGAGGTACCTGTCAGAAATGGTGGGTGAAAATTTGGAAATTCGATCAGTGGTGTTGGCAACTCACTCTTGAACATGACACCTTCTACTTCGTGTCGAGTTAGGATATCCTCACTTCATCTTCAACCTTCCTGAGTTGGGCCGTTTATTTTTTTCCTTCCATTTTATCTCTACCACGTCATCATGACCATTGATCCTCTGGATCCAAAAGCTGCCAAAATTCCAGTCGTGTCACCGATATGTTCAAGAGTTGGCCTTCTGCAGTTACACTTACCTCTGATTCTATGTATCATCCAAAATCATTTTTCATCCATTTGTCTTGTGTCGACGATGTAGGATACATTATGGCCCTCCTTTGACACGGTCGCTTCCTGTCGAATTCAGCTCATTATCCAGGAAGTTGATAAAGAGACTCCCTTCCTGTACCCTAGAGCTCGCATGCCCTAATGGCAAGTTCTTTGCACTAGATGACAAGTTCACATCATTGGATTTCAATCGCATGATTTCACGAGTGTTCGACTTCAGTTCCTATATTCACATTCCGTGAATTGTGCTTATAGTACCTTGAGGACCATTTTCATTATTGGTGGTTTCTCTCACGCTTGTTAATAGTTTACATCATTGGCTGGTAATCAAGTGATTTTATAGCATGTTTGACGTCAACACATCTATTCACATGTTATAATTTGTACTTTGATCAGGTCGTGTTGGAGCGCAAGACCCTGGGCTCAGATTACAAAAGCCCAAGTTGCAAGGTAGTGTGACATGATTGTGATGATATGCATGTCTCTCTCATATGGATGGCCACTACCATACCATGATTTGTCATATGTGATCCTTCTCATTGTTGGATGGCTATGACCATACCTTGGTTTCGATATGATCCTCTTTATCGGATGGCTACACCCATGCCTAGATCACTTTACATGATCATTCTCTGTATGGTTGCATTCATACCATGATTCATGTATCGTTTGGGAGAGTTTTCAATAATGTATATGTATCTGTACTATAGACTCCAGTTCCCCGCAGTGATTCATAAAGCATTTCACCTGTCACTCTAGTTCAGCCTTCACGCTTTAGGGGGCATCTATTACACAACATTTTGTACCTGTCCCTGTACTCCCCATTCTACGATCCTGGAGGACCTCTATAGTGAACCCTACATGCTTTCCCTTCATTAAGAAACTCCCATTGTGTCCCTCTTCATGAGAAAAACAATTCCCTTTTGCATCATTTCCCAAAAATCTTATGTTTTTTCGAGTTTAGAAGATCGGCGCTAATGACCCGTGTCCTCCTTGAGCTGATATGTAGGGATTATGATTGTCCCTAGAACTAACCAGAGCGATTGATCCTTGTTCCAGTCACATTGATCCTCTTTTGGATTTTTTTTAAAATAAGGAATCGAAGCTTCCAGCGTTAGAAGCTTCGTAACGGAAGTCTGGTAAATGGTTAGGATGGATGGAGTCAAGGAGATCATTTTGGGTTCCTTTCCCCTATTAAGATGGAACTACCTCAAGAGATAATACCTTCTCCATGAGAAGAGGAACCATCTCCCTTCCATCCATGCTATATAAACCTCCCCTTTTCCAAGCACAAGCTAGTGTTAGCTCTTAGTTCTAATTAGGCTCTGGTTGAAGTTTTGATTGTGGAGTAATCAACAAGTTATTCATAGTTGTAGTTCTCTAGTTGTATGTGAGGGAGAAATGTGAATTTGGTTTAGTGTGAAGACTAAAGGGAAGAGCCTTAAAACTACCATTGTTGAGGCCATCGTGGAATGCCAACGGAAGTTTGTGGAAACCAAGTTTTTTCGAAGGAGAACAGCAATGTCAAGAAAATGATTGTAATCTCTTCTTGATTTAATATATATGCAACTATCAATTGATTTCCTACATAATATGTCATCTCACATGTTTATGGCTTAATGTTTCTTGACTTGTTAAGTAGTTTGAATACAGTTTATCTATTATCACGATTGTTGTTTACTGTTGTTTACTTGTTTCAGGTGCTCGAAGAAGGAAATGAGAGATAGCTGGAGCGAGAAAGCAAGGTCATCACCAAACAAGATAAGCGGACTAAGAGGTAGGTCCTCGTAATTAGTTCTAACCAAAGGGAATATTCCATAGAAGGTCTTGTTTGTGGCTAGACCCGCTTTCGGGCGAGACGAATTATTTGTGTCCGCAATTAGAATTTTACTTCACCACAAAGACACAGGAGGAGGATGAGACCCTAGAGGACTATGCAGAAGAGTTCCACTATAATTTGCAGAGGTTTAAACACAACGATCTAGACCATGAGATATTGAAGACCATATTTATCAAAGGAATTAGGGATGACTGCCTTGATACCCTGAACCTACTAGGAAAAGGGGATATATCTCATGATCCATTCACTAAAATTGTAAAGCTCTGTCTAAGATGCTCTAGAGGATCGTCTAATGGGAGAAACACAATTCGAGATGCCTTTGCCTGAATACAAAAATGTGCAGGTGGAGGAGTAACTAGAGCAAATATCGAGAATTTGTTTTAAAATTTCAAGACCGATATCCTTAGTACTCTATCTGCATAGATAATGGCAACATAGATCAAGAAAACACAAGAAGAAGTTGATACACCTCTGGTTGTGCTCTGCCCAAATTTTTGGAAGAAACATCCCTTGAGGGAATGTGAATTGAACAACATCATCTTGTGCAACATTTATGAACTGGAACATTACAGGTCACTGTTTGGAGCTTGCTAGACTGAAGGAATAATTATAGATTCAAGCGAAGAAGTGAAGTCCTCTTATTTCATTGCACCAAGGAGACCATGGTAGCCATGACCTCTAGGTATGTCCCAAGATATTTCAATTCATGGAACAATGCATATACTACTCAGCAATATCCATGGCAATATCCTACTCCTTCTTTAGCATAATTTCCTTCACCCTAGAACCAGTGGTCCCCATCTCCCTCTATCCAATATCCTCCATCTCAAATGTACCCTTGGAACCAGAACTAGAGAGGAAATGTCAAAAATGTAGCTTTACCTAGATTACCAATGTAGCAACATCTACAATTACCTCCTTTCCAAACTCCTCCTCCTACACCACCTGTGCCACCCCAACTACCTATGCAACCTAACCCTAACCCGAACAATAAAGCATCTCAGGGCATAGAGGCTCTAACTACCTTCCAGACCTACCTTATAACCCCTGTGGGGCTTAATGAAGTTCATTTGCGGTCACGTAAGGTAATTAAACCAAATCACTCCCCTATCACTATTAAGGAGGAATATGAACCTTCCAGAGGAGATACCGTAGGTCTTGAGGTGACAGTTGCACCTATAACAGCTGATACAAAGTAAATTGTTATGTCTGTAACAACCAACCTGCAAAGGATTGTTACTCCTATAACAGCCAACTCGGGAAAGGCTAATACATCTGTAACAGCTGATTCGACTGCTATAACTCAGAATCCTCCATATCCTCATAGATTGACTGAGCCTGGAAAGGCCTCATAACCTAAATTTGATTTTCCTAAGGAGTTGAAAAATTTGCATGTATGAATTCCTCTACTGCAATCTCTTAAAGAAGTACCTATTTATGCTAAAACAGTATGATACTTGTGCATGAATAAACCTGGGAGGAAGCCTAAAGACCCTGCTACCATACATGTGACTGGGAAATTATCTAAATTAATGTCTGATCAGCCTCTTCTAACTAAGTATAATGATCCAGAAAACCCTATGGTTACTATCTACATTAATGACCAGCCCATAACTAACTCATTGATTGATCTTGGGGCTGCCATTAATGTGATGACAAAGGACCTCTTTACCACCTTGGGGCTACATGGGCTTAGACATACTCCTATTTTACCTGAATTAGTAGACGGATCCCATGTTAAACTCAAGGGAGTGTTAAAGGACATCGTAATTACAATAGCCTCCTGGAGGTATCTGGCTGACTTTCTTATCTTACAGCCAAAATCCAACTTGGGCGGACATCCTTTGATCTTATGGAGACCTTGGCTGGCCACTGTAGATGCATTTATAGGATGCATGTATGCATCTATGGTGATCTCGGATGGCCAGGCTACAAAGAATCTTAATCTTTACCCCCCAAAACCAAATTTAGATTTATACAACCCTTGGTGGGATGAGTTTGAGCCCGAATTGGATCTTTCCCTACCTCTCCTCTATCTGGGAAAAGCCCAATACTTCAAGGATGAGACAGAAGATGACATCATTCACTGTTTGATTAGTAACTCACTTTATGTTGCCTCCATTGAAAATTCAAAGGAGGAAGAGGAGGTAGAAGATATAGATTTTGAACAAATGAGAACCACTCTAAACACTGACAGCAGTCCAATTGAAATAGAACCAGGAAATTTTCTGAACATTAACCCCAACCGGACTGTTGAACAAAACCAATTGTTGTTACAACTATTACAAAAATATAAAAAGGCTTTTGCATGGGACTATAAATATATGAAAGGGATCCACCCTAACCTGTGAACTCACCATATTCATTTGAAGGATGGCTACAAACCAGTCAGACAATGCAGTGCCACATGAACCTTGCACTGAAGGAGGTAGTGAAAGAAGAATTACAAAAACAACTGAGTGCTAACTTTATTTATCCAATATCTGATAGCCAGTGGGTGTCTCTGCTTGTCATCGTTCCTAAGAAGAATGGCAAGTGGAGAATCTGTTTGGATTATAGAAAACTCAATAAGGCCACTCAAAAAGACCATTTTCCTTTACCATTTATATATCAGTTCCTTGACACCCTTTCTGGAAAAAAATATTTTCATTTCTAGACGGGTTTAGTGGCTACAACAAGATACATATTTCCCCAGAATATCAAGATAAAACGACCTTTACTTTCCCTTAGAGAACTTTCGCATATAGAGTACTCCCTTTTGGAGTCTTCAATGCACCTGCAACCTTTCAGAGGGAAATACTGGGAATTGTTTCTAACTTGTTGAATGACTGCCTCAAAATCTTCATGGACAATTTTATACATTATGGGGATGCTTTTGAAACAACATTAGCTAATCTATAAAAAGTGTTGGAACATTATGTACAGACTAATGTTTCTTTGAGCACTAAAAAATATCACATGATGATGACTGAAGGGATCGTGCTAGGACACTACATTTCTGCTGACAGATCAAGGTAGACCCTGCTAAAATAGAGGTAATTCTAAAAATTACAACTCCCAAGACGCAAAAGGAGGTACGTAGTTTCTTGGGGCATGTAGAGTATTACAGGAGATTTATAGGAAAAATTTCAAAATTTTCATTGCCATTATTTTCTTTGCTCATGAAGGATGTTGACTTTTTGTGGACAGGAAAGTGTGAGCAGGCCTTTTTGAAGATGAAATGTTGTGTATCAGCAGCTTTGGTTTTACGAGGACCTAATTGGGACCTACCATTTCACATAGCTACACATGCATATAATATTATTGTAGGTGTTGTTTTGGGCCAACTCGAGGACAAGAAACCTTATGCTATTAACTACATAAGAAAAAATTTAACTCTGGCTGAGCTCAATTACATAGTGACCGGGAAGGAATTCTTAGCAGTTCTTCACGCCATCAATAAATTCCGACATTATATTACTAGGTATCAAGTATTTGTACACATTGACCACTCTCCCATTCGTTTCTTAATGAATAAGCCAATTACCAATGGTAGAATTACACGTTGGTTATTTTTGTTACAGGAATTTGATATCACAATTGTTGATAAACCTAGGAAAGATAATGTAGTCGTTGATTTCCTTTCTAGATTAACTATTGATGAAAATTGTATTCCTACTGAGGATTCTTTCCCTGATGAATATCTCTTTGCTATTTCTACTTACTCACCTTGGTATGCAGACAGCCAATTATCTTGCTACAAGGAATTTTCCACAATATTTTTTCTCCAAGGAGAAGAGAAAGATCATATAGCAAAGTGCTAACTATACCTAGATAGATGGGAATCTCTATCACACTGGACCGGATTTCCAAATCAAACATTGTGTTAGAGAAGATGAGATCTTAGACATCCTTAAGGCTTGTCACGAGGAACCTTGTGGAGGGCACTTCACGGACAGGCGAATAGGGTACAAAGTCCTTTCTAAGGGGTATTATTGGCCAAAATTATTTCAGGATACCAAGAAATTCATGAAAGGATGTGATAGTTTCCAAAAAATGGGCCAACCACTGTAATCATATGAGATGTCGTTACAACCCAAAATCGTCTTAGAACCTTTTGAGAAATGGGCACTAGATTTTATGGGACCAATTAATCCTTCATCGAGATAGAAATATTACATCTTGGTCTGCATTAACTATGTCACAAAATGGGTTGAGGCAAAGGCACTAACTAGAGCCACAGAGCAGGTTGTTTCAGACTTTCTATTTGAAGACATCTTTGTCCATTTTGGTATACCCAGGGATATAGTCAGAGATGAAGGGCCCCAGTTTACATCCCATATGATCCAAAACTTGGTTGAAAATATAGAATCCATCATAGAATCACAACACCTTATCATCCACAAGAAAATTTCCAAGTGGAAAGCACTAACAAAGTCATTGAGAGGATTCTTACTAAGATTGTGGCCAGTAACTGAAGGAATTGGGCCGACAAATTTCCAGAAGTGCTATGGGAATACATGATTACATGGAGGGATATGATGGGATTCTCACCATATGAAGTTGTGTATGGTAAAAATCCCTTATTCCCTATTGAGTTCGAAATCAAGACATTGAGAACAACATTGCAGGTAAATTTAGATATAGCTACATAAAAAAAAAAAAAAACTGAACTAGCTCAATGAATTGGAGGAGAAACGGCTCGTTGATATCCAGCAAACAGAGATTATCCAGCAGCAGAGAGCTAAGTGGCATGAAAGATTCATCAAGAAGAAGAAGTTCCAAAAAGGAGATTGGGCTCTTTTATACGACTCAAGATTCAAAGACTTCAAGGGTAATATCTACATCATATGGCTAGGTCCCTATGAGGTAGATGTCGTTTTTGACAATTGGACTATAAATTTGGTTACAATTGACAGTGCGATGACACCATTTCTTGCAAATGGGTACCATCTTTGGTTATGTCACAAACCTGCTTCAAGGGATTGATTTGTCAACATTGTCACGAATTCAAATCTTCAGATTATAGGAACAGGGGAAAGCCTCCCTGTGCTTCCAAAATTCTAATTTTTCAATAAGTGTAACAACTGAAAACCAACCGTTGTGGTGGCTATTACACCTTCAAACTCTTAAAAAAAAAAAAAAAAAAAAACAATCTGGTTGTGAAAACCTTTTTTGGGCACAGACAAACAATTTCGGTAGAAATTGAAAACCACTTTGTGGCTGTTGTTACACACTCTTTAAAAAAAATTGTTATTTCAAGCATACTCTACAATAATGCTATTAGATGACCTTTTTCTTTGTTTTTATTTTTTTTGAAAATTAATAATACATAACACTCTTCTTCGTTGTTACATATGTAACAACCGACGACTTCTAGAGATAATCTGAGTAAATTAATTATCGTAACATACAACATGCATCATCTAGTTCAGAAGGTAGTTTCCTTGACCGCTGAAGTTAAGTTCGCGTGCCTCGCCACCAACGTCTTCACCCCATGTCACCTAGGTATGTCATACAAAGTTAATATTGTTATCTTCTTTTATTCAGTAATTATGGCAATTTAACACAATATCCCTTTTGACAGCTGAGGTCGGATATCACATTTAAGCCAGGGGGGGAAATTATATCGTGACATGACATTTGCATGACTTGTGAATATTTAAAAACTACAATTAAGGCATGGTGATCTGGTAATCATTGTCACTTAATGATTAATCATACTAGAAAAGGGAATTGTAACTCCGACTAGACCTCCCATAACCTAGCATTAATAAAGTAACGTTGTTGCGCAGTACAAACCATGATTGCAAATCTTAATTTGAAATTCTCACCTACGCCACCCTACCATTTACCCCTACTAGAGCATTGCATCCCCATTTAGAGTGCTCAGAGAAGTGGAAAATAATAGTTGCAGACTAAAATAGTTGAGTAGGGTGTCAAATACTCCGAAACTTATAAAGGAGGGAAAAAGGAAGGAGAACAACATTGAATTTGTGTAGCGATGGGTGGATCAGTAATTCGGCACGAACCAAGGTCAGCAGAGGCTTTGGATAATTTCCCCAAAGCATGTTGTAATTTTATGGACGCAGGCTAGTTTGAGTTCTTCCAAAGGCTGGAGAGATCAGATGTGGGAGTTGACATGGAGTTCACGAAGAATTTAGAGAGAAATCAGACGAAGGTTAGGGGATTAAAGTTGGAGGTTATAGAAGAGGTGATTGCGCGAGTGATGGCATTAGTAGTGGAAGGAAAAGGGTGGATTAACAAGAAAGTTAATCATCCCTCCTTGAAGGAGGATTTCCTCCAAGAGGAGGAACAAATCGTGAAGAAAGGGAGGGGGATTGATAGGTTGTCACTTCCCCAACCATGGTATGATGTTGTCCTTTACCTCATCAAGTACATCACCTATGAGGGAAGGGAAACAATCGTGTTAAATTACCACTTTTCATTGCTAAACCATCTTCAGCATCGACAACTAATAAATATTCCCTAATTTTTGCTGGGAAACATCAAGCACATGGCTGCGGCCATAAAAACAGTTGCACATCTAGAAACCTACGTCACCAACCATGGACTCATCAAGCTTATTGTGTTGGATGCCCTAACTCACCAGGGCAGGAGTTGGGAGTAATTCATGAGAAAGAAAACCAGAACTACCCGCAGGAAACAAATTGGGACGTTTGAGGAAGCTTTGGTGACAACAAAGGAGCAGCCCCACCTTCGAAAGTAAGGGTTGGCAAGAGGCGAGTTGACAAGCCAATTGGTGATAGGCAGCCAAAGTAGAGAATAAGGGTTAGTGGGCACCCATATTACCCATTTATGTCTAAGAAGAACGAAAAGGCAGTAGAGAAAAAGGACGAGGAGCGGGCTAAGCCGGAGGAACCTTCCTCACCTGGTAAGAGCGAAACTCAATCCTTGCTGTTAAAAATTTAATAGAAAAAGAGAGTAGAGAGCTAATGAAACAACTAGCAAAAGAGAATGTAGAGGCAAGAGCCTCGGGGTTAGACACTTTGGCCTAGGTCGTAGACAGGGCCGGGAAGGGAGATGTCTTGGGTGCTATGTGCGCAGCATGTGCTAACAAGATAGTGGTAGCGAGGTATAGAGTCCATGCAGCGGACACCATATCAAGGCAAACACAAACAAAATATTGGGAAGCTGACACGCAAAAACCCATTGAATACATTGTTATTACACAAGAACCAGCAACTGAGATGGCGCAGTCCACAGAAAGTAATATGGTAGTGGATACAAAGGAGCCCTTGGTTCACACAGCTATTACACAAGAACTAGCAGTGGAGACAGAAGTCAGCCAATGAAAGGAAGAAGAAGCTGATATCCATGAACCTGTGATTAACACTATTGTTGCACAAGAACCAGCAATGGAGATAGAAGCATACCAAAGGAAAAGTGATAAACAAAATCTTGTGGATGAAACTGTTGTTACACAAGAACTAGCTATGGAAATGAAAGCTGACCAAGAAGAGAAAGAAACTATTACACAAAAATCCATTGATGGTGCTACTGTTACACAAGAACCAATAGCCGAAATGGAGCAGTTTCACCCTCGGGGGGTTGCTACACCCTCGATTATTACTATGTGTGGGAGAACACCAGGTCCTGACAAAGGCTCGTGTTCTAAAAATATGTTGTTGTTACCAAAGCTACAAAAATGGAAGCAGCAGGCGCTCTCTCTACAAGAGGGGGTGATCTTACTCAAGGCACACAAAAGGATGATGGATTCCCTTAGGAAAAAATGGTTAAAGGAAGAATGGGAGAGAGAGTGGGAAACACAGAGACATAAGAAAGCCACGAGAAAAAGGACGAATAGTTGTAGCTATTATAGTGGCAGGTCCTGGATCTGACAAATGACTAGACAAAGCTTCGTGATCTTTCCTTGAACCTGCTAGCATGCAGGTAGCCATCCCCATCGTGTCTAGTGTTCCTTTAGGAACTATATTATTTATTTCAGTTAAAAGTAGTTTTTGAGAATAGTTCTTATTTGGTTTCCTCTACCCAAATCTTTCTTGATATTTTTTGAACTAGTGATTTTGATGAAAAGAGCTTGCTTTGCGAGCTATTTTTGCATAACATCATGTGTAAGTATGTCAGCACAAAAATGGTAGAAAGTGTCTTCTCCTATATGGGAGATTTGCAATTGTGGGCTTTCTTTCATTTATGAAAAAACAAATTGAATGGCATCTCGCCATGAAATCAGCCAAAACTAATGAAGAAAGGAAAACGTTATGGGTCAGAGTAGAACCATGGAGGGTTTATGAGCTCAGGCATGAGTTTAAGCTATTCCTGAGCACCCCATAAATCAGGGAACAGTCAGTCATCTATAGGGAGAGGATTGTGAGGATTTGCCTCAATTTGCATGCACATATGAAAATTCAAGCGCTAGCAAGATGCCTTAAACGCACCGAGGCTTGTAGCGCTGAGTTGTAAGAAGGGGATCCTTTCAAATATAAAAATTTCAAAGTTGTTGCACTAGTAGAAAATGATGAAATTAATGACTAGGTGACTAAAAAAGTTAGTCACCACAATTATTTCAAGTGAATTACTACTAAATTTGAGCAATTTTAAGTGACCGAACTAAAAATGACTAAATTAAATGACTAATTTAGTCTAGGGATAACATATATGACTAGATAATAAGTGACTAAACTAAAGACAACTAACTTAAATGACTAATTTAGTCTAGGATTAAAATATATGACTAGATAATAAGTGACAAAATTAATAATGCTTAACATAAATGACTATTATAGTCCAACAATAAAAATATGACCAAATAACAAGTACAACAAGTATATGAATTAGTAATTTATGATAGTAATTTTAATTGTGTACCACTCCAGAAATGGAAAATTGTAATTTTGATACCCAAGTGTTACATTTCACTACAGGGGTCTCTGACTCCATCTGCAGTGTTAAAATTTAGAGACAAAGGGGTGTTTGAATACATTTACAGTGTTAAAATTCCAAATACCCTATTGTCTCTAAAGTTTAACACTACAAATGGATTCATCTACAGTTAACATAATTGCATGTATCATATATCTACTTTACACTAATGGATATCTTTTACTTTTTGAGGTGGGGATATAGGAATTGTGCTGATCATTATTTTGCATTCTTCATGTATTTGGGTGCATTAACGTTTCTGGAATAGTTCAATACATTCCATGGGATGCCATTGTTGTTCTAGAATGGTGCATTAATGGAGGGAGAAAACACAATATCCATGTTGGAAGAGTGCAAAGCCTTGATTTAGTTAGTGAATTTGACACCATAATAGCCTTATGGGGAGAATGTTGAGCCAAATTCACATGATATCCCCTTGGGGTGAGTGTTGATACAATGACCAAGATCCTTTATCTACCCAGTAGTTAGTGAAGATGATTTCCAATATCAACCAAGACAAGTCGATTTGAGCGTGTACTCATGTTCTGCACAGGCATTGTGGATGACACTGGTTTACCTGAAAGCAAGATCATTCATTAATTTCATTGAACAAATGTTATTGCCAAGTCGAAAAAAAGGTGTAGTACAAGTTTCAATGTTGAAAATGCTAACCAATAGTATGTCGGATGTTGCCTTTGTAAGAATTAAACATTGATTGGAGTTCAAGGTGATTGTGTTCCAACCACCTATAGATCTCAATCAAGTATTGTCTTTTGATTTCATTCTTCAGTCCCTCAGGTCCACCTTATATAGTATCATTTCAAACATTTAACAATGTAAACTTTGAAACGATAACTGATACTATTACCCGTTTCGTAGAGATAGAAAAAAGGTGACCCGATTTTGAAAAGGGGTGATGCAGAACACACATGTTTTTTTAGAGCATATTTTTTGGCACTTAAATTTTTTTATGTACATTGCATTTTAGAATAGTAGTGATTTTCATGCTGATTTTAAAAAATGGTAATTTAGCATCAGGCATTTTTTTTAAAAGACCTATTTTTTTACTTTAAATTTTCTAATGTATGAAATGTAAATAATTATTTTCTAAATTTAATAATTTTTTAAGTGGTCTTATTCTTCATATTTTCTTGTTTTTATTTAAAAAAAAAATTTGTAGTGAGGTTTTTATTGTTTTGCATATTAAAGAAGAAGGTCGATATTTTGAATTTTCGATATTCTACATATTTATACATCGTTAATTAATTTTTCAATCCACATGAAATAATTGTCTCTAAAAAACAATAATTTTTAACAATTGACATAAAAATAACCATTTTTAACATAAATATAACTAAAAAACTACACGTTTTGTTAGCTTTTTGTAATTTTTTGCTAGAAATGACATGTCAAAATCCCAATTTTTATAGGAAAATTTTAACTAAAAATGGTTAAATAATAGTTTTTTTTATGAATTTCATGTCAAAAAAATAATAATAATCACTGTTTTTTTCAAAAATTAATGATTAACATAAAAATTAATGAAAATCACATAATACAAATATTGAACGCATAACAACCTTAATTGAGTGCTTATTCTTCTCATAAAATGTCGAAGTCAAAACATTACAAGTATAACTAATTAATAGTTACAACAAATGAACTTGATTTCCAAGCATAACTTAAATTTAATCAACAATATCACGTAATCCAAACTCTTCGTCCTCTAGAGTTTCATCATTATCTTCTTCCACAATATTATCTACTTCATTTTGCTCATTTTGCTCTTCTAATGGATCTTTGATGTCGGCGAATCTCCCAAGGTATGCATTTCCAAACATTCCGTGTAATGGTGGTTGGGGTTGCTTTGCCTTTTTTGCCACACGTGATTCACTAAAGTCCCCTTTCTTCAACCCAATTTCCTGCATTGCATCTGGAAGAAATTGAAGAGCATTAATTCTTTGTTGAATAAAATTGCATTGTATTGGATCTTTTTCAATGGCAATGCAATTTCTTCCTTTTTGAAGGCAACATGCTAGTGTTGTACCTAATTATCAAGCACAAAATAAATAATGAAGTAAATTAATACAATGCCATATAAATTAAGAAATAACATATTCAAATTCAATTCCATATAGTAAAACTTACTTAAGCCAGAAAATAAATCCATAAGATAGTTAATCAATAACTATGGTTTTTGATAAATGTTAACTATCTCTCTTATTGCTTCTTTGTCTTCATATGTTAGTTTTCTCACAACAGCATCATAAGTCAGTATTTGGCAATGACTCTTTCCATCTACCCGATTAAAAATCATAGACATATAGCTATCATCTTTTGCCCAACTATCAATATGGATGAACTCACAATCATTTATAAATAGTTGATCTTCACAATTAAGAAGATTTGACTTTTTCCTGTAACACGAAATAGTAAAAATTCAATTAACTTGTACATAAATGAATTTTTTAACATTAATCAAATATACATTTTAAACGTCTTACCTTGTAAGTTGCATCCTTGAATTTGTTTTCTCCTTGAAGCTTGACAATAATAATAACCCTGACATCCCAACGGCCCGCGAGGGTGGCGGGGCAATTCCCAAAATTGCCCCGCCACCCCCATGGGCCATTGGGCCACCGAGGTCAGGCGGCGGCTATCCCGGAATCACCCCGCCACCCCCTCGGGCCATTGGCTGGGTGGGTGGGGTGGAGGCTGTCCGTAGCCCTCCACCCCACCCCAGTCGCCCAATGCGCAAGGTCAGGCGGCGGCTATCCTGGAATCACCCCACCACCCCCGCGGGCCATTGGTCCAGGTGGGTGGGGCGGAGGCTGTCCGCGGCCCTCTGCCCCACCCCGATGACCCAACGACCTACACGGGTGGTGGGGTGATCCGGGAATCACCCTGCCACCCTCGCGGGCTATTGGGCCACCGAGGTGGGGCGGAGCACTGCGGGCAGCCCTTCGCCCCACCTCGGAGGCCCAATGGCCGCAGGGGTCATGCGGCGATTCCCGGAATCACTCTGCCACCCCCGCGGGCCGTTGGGCCACTGGGGTGGGGCGGAGGGCTGCGGACAACCCTCTACCCCACCCAGGGGCCCAACAGCTCGCGAGGGTGGCAGGGTGATTACAAAAATCACCCAGCCACTCCCGCGAGCTATTGGGCTTCTGGGGTGGGGCAGAGACTGTCCACAGCCCTCCGCTCTACCTGGTCCAATGGCCTGTGGGGGTGGTGAGGTGATTCCAGGGTAATAGAATTTTAATGTATTTCAAATTTCATTATTTTATCTTTATGGTCATTACTAAAACATGTTGAATTTATACTTAGGAAAGAAAAATGCTATTCTACCAAAAACATTAGTGTGTTTTTTCCTCATAAACATCAGTTTTTTTGCACATAAAAATTCCGTTTCACTAGCATTTTTTAAAAATGTTGAAAATTGACCCTAAAAAAAAAACATCGTTCCAGTATCAACACTTTTCATTTTCAGGGTGTTTTTTGCATGAAAATTTCGTTTTCACTGCCATTTTTAAAACATGTTCAAAATTGACCCTAAAAAAATACCATCGTTCCAGTATACACATTTCTCATTTTTAGCATTGTTTTTATGTTTTTCCGAGGTTTTCTTCCAGAGTTCCCTTTTTGAGTTTATAGTTCTCGTTTCAAAGTTTATATTCTTATTTGTACAAACTTTGTCACCTGATAGGTACTCCAATAAGAAATTGAGCACAACAACAACACTTGCATATTCAACATGTACGATTAGAAAAGTTTGCATGAGTCCTTCCTATTATCACTTTTTACTTCTTTTGATGTATGTGAAGAATTGTTTAGGTTGACCCTAAGTAATCACCAGTAGAATTACTAAATTTACACCATATTCAAATACTAAACACTATTAATGGTAAGACAATTGACTCTTTTATTATTCGATACATCCATTGTATCCATATATTGTTCATAAACATCAAAATTTTAATAATGGGAGTGAAAAAATATCTCGCAGAAAGCAATAATTAGATCATACTAGCAAGATAAGAAACTTCAACTTATTAAGGACACCATTGTGTAGAGATGCAGATAATAGGCATTTAACACATGCCTCAATCTTGACAAAATATAAAAATTTGAATGGTTAGTTTTTTGTAAATGTACTCCACAACATTTTATAATGTGATATGTGTATGCACATATTTTCTCAAGCTCCACACAGGAGAAGGACTGCCGACTAAGGAAGCTCCACACAAATTGATGGTGAGCAGTTTCAGTTTGAGTTGATGTGAAACTTCACACAATACATACATTTGTGTAACAGGTTGATTTGGATTTGTATATCTAAAACTACAGAGACTGCGAGGCTACAATGGATTGATAGGATCCAGACACCGCTACAAACATTTTGGGACCAACTTGACTAGGGCCCCCTCCATGTGCACGAAGAGATCAATATAACACCAATCTCTATGCTTCTTCCCTTTGGTGTTTCTCATATAGTATGTGGACCGCAATAAGGGCACTAATAACATATTTTCTACAAATGATAAAGAGTTTTAGTTCCGACCCTTAAATCATGAATTCCATAAAATCAATTCAGTTAAAATTTATTGGAAGAAGGTAACATACATGGCCAATATAAAGCTATTGAATTCATTTCAATTTTAGATTTGGGGAATATTCTAAAATCTTAATAACAACATTGAGATCAAATAATTACTTATACAAATTGTAAATTCCTAGAACATCTTGAAGCCATATCCCCTGACCTAAAATCCATGAAGCCCCTAAGTCTTAACCCCTTATCCTCTTAAATTGTGATCATTAACCCCTAACACCCACTAGTGCATATGGGTGGAAAATCCAATGTCGTACTCTGGTAGGTTAGTCATAGTGTTGGATTTTACTTGCAAATATTTTTTATATTTAAAAAAAGAAACCTAACATTTGTCAGATATCAAACAAACACAATTATCTTCGAATATTCTACAATAAGTTATTCAGATATTTGACGATAATTTTGTTGGTCAAATATGCGGTGAAAATTGAATGTTCGTCAAATATTTGACATTTGACTAGCTCAATTATCTATCTATTGGAATATTGATGATTGACAAAGTCAATATTTTTCCAATTGGACAACATCTCGCTAGTCAACATCCATCGAAAGTTCAATAGAATGGCTATTTTTTGTCATAATACAAAAATATTTTATTTTTCTAATTGCATTACAAATAGTTCAACACTATTGAGGTTTATTTTTTAAGATAATCTTATAGTTGACCCATACACAAAAGCTAAGGTCACTCTGTGATTAAAAAAAATGTTGATTTTGGTTAAGGTTTTATATGATTAAGAAACTTGGTCAAAATCATAGAGGTGGTTGTCCACATTGGTGAAACAACTTTCCTTTCATCGCTAATTTTCACCACCCTTATAATGCATATACACATCCTAATGGAGTAATCAAAACCTAGATTAGAGCCCTTGAAATTAGTTTGTTCTAAGTCTTAAGAAAACCATAAGGCATCAATCCTCACTTCCAAGAATAGGAGGATGATGATGATAAAGATTATGGTGGTTACAATGACAATGATGATGATAATGATGATAACAATGATTATGATGATGATGATGATGATGCTAATGACCTTGGCCAATCTTCTCCCTTTTTAAATGTCATCATTGTCATAATCATAATCATTATCTTTAACATCATCATCCAATTCATCATCATATGATGATCGTTATCATCGTTGTCATTGAATTTTGAGGATTTCCCATCATAGATTGCAAGTTGGATGTCATAGGACATGTTACCCCACTTTCTATATGATTTTTTAGAGGATATTTTTAATTTTTTATTTTCATCTCAACCCCTGTGATTCTTTTCACATCGATCATTTCCCAACTGAGATATATGGATCTATATGTAATTCATGGATGTATCGTTGGTTTGATGGAAACTTGCCTTGTTCGTCTAGGATGCTAGGTGTAGGAAGAGGTTGTTTTAGCTACCACATTTAGCCTGATAAGTATGATCCATGTGTATATGATATCTCCGATGTGTATTATTTTTACTATGATCACTTAAGAATTCTATTCTAACTCTTGATGCTTTGGCTATAATCTCTAAGCTTAGTTTTTCCATGTTGTTACTTGTGAGTGACTCTTCATTAATGACATAACATAGTACCATCCTTAATTCAAGAAGATAATAATGATATACTTGTTTTTTTGTGTGATTAGGCTGAGCCTAATCCAGGGCTAGCCCTTTTATTGGATAGAGGAAGACTGATCTACCCATAATAGGATGTTATTCACCATGATTGTGTGAGGCTTAGTAGAGTTTGGATTCCCCTTGGGATAGTTAATTCCCCCAAGGTGACTTCCATCCTCAACCCCTAGCCATGAGGTTTGAAACTATGACCTAGGGGGATAAAACCCCATGCAAACCAAGTAGTCTACACCTCATGGGTCATAATGATATACTTATTAAAATTGAAGTAACCAAAGACCCAAAAATATTGACAATAACAAATTAAACAATTCCCTTAAGTCATTTTAAAATTATTGTTATATATAATCAATGAACAATATTTATTAACTATTAACTACTTATACAAATTGTTTTTAGAAATTCATTAATAATTATGATTAAATTTATCTATTTTAAGTTTTTATGTTATTAAATATATAAATAGATTCAAAATAAAAAAAAAAAAAAATCCAAATATTAAGTATATATATAAATTTAACAACTCAACTGTAAAATATTAATAAAATAACATATTCTCTTTTCATTATAGATGTATTCTACGTACACAACAAATTGAGAGTAAGTAAAGAAGAGAATAAGTAGACATAAGATGTATATTTTAATTAGGGTTTAGGGGTTAAGGGGTTTAAGATTTAGGGGTATAGGGTGTAAGGGGTTAACAGTTTAAAGTTTAGCAGCTTAAGGGATAATTAGACTAGTCTAGGGCTCAACGGTTAAGGTGTTAGGGGTTAATAGGTTAGGGATAAAGGTAGGTTTATGGGGTTTAGGGCCTAGGGGATTTAGAGGCTTCTTAAGATGATGAAACCATAACATGGAAAGAGAAAATATTTCAAGCATACTACCATTGTATGGATTTTCCATTTGAAATAATAGTTTTATTGAATTCTATGAGTTGCTAGGATTCACTCAAGATTTACATCCATTTGTGTTTCAACATAAGTAAGATGAGTCATCCTAATAAACAATTTATCCTCCTCGATATTTTCCATGTCATTGGTAATGTGTATGCTAGTGTACATACTTCCTTTTAACCTTTGCATTAAATGATAAAGTGGAAGGGAGTTATGCCTTTGGGAGATGAATCCCTTATCAATGATGATGAAGTTTTATATTGAACTCAAGCTTACTACAAGCATTCAATATTAAGCCAATGAAAAAGATCTTAGGTTATGAACCAAGATATGCCTTCAGGTTTACTTCCATTTATGCCATTTTAGTTTGAAATTATAACTTATTGAACCTTAATGAAAAATTTTCAGTGCATGGTATTTTCTCGTTAAATACAATTAATAAATTAGATTTCCAATTTTTAAGGATTTCCAAGTTAACCCAATTATAGGTGGCACATATCAAACTTGCACCTACTAAGTATGGCTTGTTATCTATGATAGCTCCCCTTGTCTAGATATTGGGTTATGATGATTCCAAGTAGATAAATTTCTCTATGTAGGCTTTAGATATGTAACATTATTATGGTAAGACTAGAATACCTAGTTAGACCTCCAATATTCCCTTGGTTTTGTATTGCAATTGCAAATGATAATAACTAGAATAACCATGAGAAAATACTATACATGAGGAGTAGTATACAAATTTAAGGCACTCATAACCCTCATCTTAGCCACAGTACTAGATACTCTTCACAAAATATGTTTAGTATCTCCTTCCAATAGTAATTCTTAACTAAAATGATCCATCAAACGATATCTTAATTTCACGTTTTTCTTCTCAATTAATCTAAATGTACAACTACCTTCAGAAGGGTGATGCTAGAAAAAGGGATAAAAATCATAGGAAATACTAGTGGCTAAATCCTTATCTTACTCGATCTTCATTGCCCATACCTAGCCAATGAGTGCACAAGAACAACTACTTCTCTAGAGGCACCTATCATACTTTTGTGGGTTTGACTAATCACCCTTTGGTTAGTGCGTACAAACTAGCCTAGATTTTAAAGTGATGTCCTTACAATCATAATCCACTAGGCGTAGTTTCTCCTAAAACTATTGAAAGATAGATTTCCCTTTTATGGCCAAGTTCCACCAAAATGATTCTTCCTACCTACGTAGTACCTCCATTTATTTCATGACAAGACTACCCTACAAGCCACAAAATTTCTATCATATCCATGAGGTCAACAACAGTTTTTGGTTTAAAATATAGCTAAGTTGGAACAAACCTAGCTATAGAGCCTATGTTATTTTTCAACCCCTAATGTTTATAGACAAAAAGATATCGATATTCTAAAGCATGTGGAATCCAAGCTATCACCTTTCCCAAATTGACTCCCTACATCATGAAAGATCTCTAAAATTTATTTATCTTTACTAAACCAAACATTTCATTGAAATTAATTATTACTGTAACATTAGTACATTGATACACTTTTTAACTACACAACGGTTATTTTGATTTCACCATAAACCACATTTTTGATATCAATCAATCAAAATCGCCCCAAATAATGTTTGGTGACATAAATAACCAACAGGTTTTTTTACGATCAATAAAACCGTATTAACCAAAAGAAAAGACTTACACATTTCATTTAAATTTCATTCCACCAGAAAAACACATGCATTTCATTTAATGTTTGGTGACATAAAGACCCAACCGGTTTTTCAAATTAATAAAACCCTATTAACCAAAATAAAAGACTTACACATTTCATTTAAATTTCATTCCACTGGAAAAACACATGCATTTCATTTAAGGTTTTATAGGATTTCTGTCTTTCAAAAATCAAATTTGTTTTTTCCCTCCAGTTGTAAGGTTTAAATCAAAATTATTTTTCCCTCATTTATTTCCCTCCAATAGAACGGTTTATCCAGTGAGGAGAAGGGTGGGCGTAGCCATGTGATCACAGGTATGTTGAATTCATTCAAGGTATTTGATTCTTGGTTTCTCCAATCGTAGTGATCCCCTTTTGCAAAGAGTCCTTTCAGTGTGAAACATAAGTCTTTTCAGCCATTTAGGTCCTTCCATCAGCCATGTGGGTTTTCTCTAAAATATCTCAGAGCCTTGGGTTTTTTCTATAGTCAAATGACTCTGAACTTCCTAAGATTACCGAATTCGAGTATCAGAAAGTTAGAGGAAGCATCGCGAATGGAATTCGAGTGATTTCCCATTGTGGAGAATTTTCTTGTGGTCAATTCTGGCGAGAAATTGGGAGAATGTGAAAAGAATTAGGATCTGGAGCTCGAAATTCAGGAAATCCAGGTGTCTCAATACTTTAATTAGGTAAACGATTTGCTTGCTTGGAATTTAGGAAAACCAGGTGTCTTAATACTTTAATTAGGTAAACGATTTGGTTAATGTTTTGTACCACCTTGTGTCCCGGGTGGTTGAGATGGAGCAATATTTCCCTCCCCACCCAGGTTCGAATCGCGCCAACATGTTGGGATTTGTACGCATTATATGTTGACTATTGCTGGGTTGAATTGTACGAATATCAGTTTTACAGATATTTTTATATTGTAATATATATTATATAATATATAATATATATATATATATATATTATATAATATTATATATAATAATATCAATTGTACAGATATTGTAAATATTGTAATATATATGCTTCTTCTGCGGGGATCCCCCTTGAAAAACGATTTGGTTAATGTTTTGATTGAAGCAGGGTTCTTTAAGAAATTTAGACATCTTTCAGTGGCTAAACTAAAGAAATCACCATAAATTTGGATAAGATCTTGTATAGTTTATCTATCTCTTCTTGTTTTTCCTTGGATTCGTCCTTCATTCTATCAAACTCGATCAGATAAAATTTACTGAGTCAAGTGCGTCTTCTCATGTAGATTCCACCCGGCCATAGGCAGATAAAATTGAAGGTTTGAGACAAAGAATGAGGATCGGTAGACCTGTTTCCAGGAGGCTAGCAAAGGTGATTAGGAATTATGCTGCCGCTGAGAGGCATGATGACAACATTTGCTTGAATGAGAGCAAGAGACTACAATGATGTTTCCAACGCATGCTCAATGACAGAATGGATCACCTTCTTCGATTGGGATTACTAAGTTGAACAACAAGATTCTAGAATTTGGCACGGTTGTCATGAAAGTGACTCTTAACAATGACATATTAAGAGAAAAACAATGGAAAACCCCAGTACACAGAACCCTACTGATCCAGAGGTTATAATCTAGTAGGACAGATATGACCATAAGAATACTCGGCAAACAGAGTGAGTTCTGAAAGGGAAACAGAGCACCCACTCTGCAAAACTCATGGATTTTTTATTGGTCCCCTTTAGAACTCATGGATTTTTTATTGGTCCCCTTTATATTTCCTCTTTTCTTTCTACCTTGATTTGGTCCACTTTAATTTTTTCTAAACAATATAAAATCCCCACTCTTTTCCTTTCCATGAAACAAGTTATGATCACCTGTAGGCTACAACAAAGGTTCGGCTTCAAAATTTTCGCAATGGCTTTTAAATCGTTGGTAATGACTAAAGCACACTATCTTTCTATAGGTTGCAAACAATATGATTTCAGTTTTGTGTGTGTGAAAAAATGCTAAGATGCTTTTAATAAAGAAATTATCTGCAAACTATGTGAAAAAATGGTAAGACACTTTTAACAAAGAAATTATCTGCAGACTACATTCGCTTCAGCTATTGCTATTATGGCCCTGTTAATGGTGGATTCAAGTTGGGCTATTCATAAAAAGGTGCTGTTGAGCAAAAGTGATTCCAGCACTTCACTGATCTTCAATGTCATGGACTACGGTGCACATGGCAGTGGTCTAAATGATGATCGGATAGTGACTACCTTTTAATCAATTATTATCTATGTTCAATATTCTTTTGATACTCGCACAAAGTTTGATGCGTTGAGCATACCTTTCCCTTCGAATCACTGTAATACTTTTATAGTGGGAATAGGTTTTTCTTTCTTCTAACCATCCAGAAAATATACGTGTTCCTTTATATATTATATTACTTTGTAATTTAATTAATTTTTTTACAACCAATTTACAAAATATACGTGTTCCTTTATATACCTTCCACTATAACTGAAATTTGGGAAAATAGATTATATATACTTTGTAACCTAATTAAATATTTTACAACTTAAATTATTAGTATTTTTATGATTATTTCTTTTTTGTGGTTATTAACTTGGTGTTTATAGGTTTTTTTTTGTTATTTTAGGCATTCCAAGAAGCATGGCAAGCAGCATGCACGACACCTTCTGATGTAAGTATCGTCGGAAAAGAAATTTCTAGTTACGCCAGTGACATTTCTTTGTCCTTGCAAGTCTCATATTTCAATAGAGGTAAGAAAGTTGGATGTCGGGTTGTCTTCCTGTGATGACAATACACGTAGAGTACGCTAACATAGATAACTTGCAGATTACAGGAACAATAGTTGCACCCAATCAACAATCGCCATGGAATAGCAATGAACGTGGTATGTGGCTCTGATTTTCTGGTATATCTAAGTTGATCATAGAAGGTGGTGGTGTCATTGATGGTCAAGGCCAGGCTTGGTGGTTGAAGCCCTACAAAGTGCACGAAAAACACATAAGCATTCCTATTTCATTTGGTTTTTTTGTCACCCACCAAACACCCCACAAAAAATGGCAACCTGAATCACTAGAAGTGTCATTCTAAAGATGAGATTAGATGTCAAGTTCCATAACTTGTTGATTTTTTCATTGCATGTGTCAGATAACCAATGATTTTCTTGCAATGATTAATGTGTTGTTGTAACAGCACAAGTAAAACAAAAATTAATGTAAAAAAAAGAAACAATTCTTTAGTGAAATTATACCTGTACCACAAGATTTGGGGACGACTCTCCTCCCAACCGTAGGCTCAATTGTGCAGGATTCTGCTACAACTGGCCACCCCCGAGCCCTCAATCAACGACTACTGCCAGAATTCCTAAGTCTCAGCATTCTCCCAAGAGAATGAAGATGGAAC